>VYZP01035265.1:22224-182161 GCA_013400635.1 Hypocryptadius cinnamomeus | reverse complement strand
GCGCCGGCGGGGACCTGCCGTTCTTCGGCTCGGTGCTGCGGCGCGCAGACTGCGTGCGGCGCTGCGAGGAGCCGCGCCTGGGGGCCGTGTCCCGGCACCGCGCCGCCGAGGAGGTGCGCGCCGACTTCCAGCGCAGGGTGCCCTACAGCTACCTGCAGCGCGCGTACATCCAGGTAGGCACCGCCCGGCCCTCCTAACCGCCCTCTCCGAAGGGTTACCCGCGCTTCCATACTCCCGAGCATCCCAGGTGTGCCCCCTGTACGAGTATGGTCTCCCACGACGTTCTCTCTGCTGTGTGCGGTCAGTGGTCATGGCCAGTTCTCGAGACAGAGAATCATGGATGGCAACGTAGATTCCCTCCAGCTTTGGTTCACCTGTGCTTTTCCTGTCTTGTTTTGGATGGTTTTTCTATTTGCTTTTGGGAAAGGATGTTTTTGTTTTAATGTAACACAGTATAATTCTGAAAATTGTCTGCCTTCAGTTTGCAGAGAAAAACTCCCAGAAACCCCTCAGTAACCCCCCAATGCCCTCTGCCAGAGGTGTTTCCCTTTCAGACAACCTGAACTGATTCCATGTTTCTGGAGTTGGGACTGTAGGTGAAGCTGGAAGGTACATAACCTGTGTTCCAGGGACCTGATGGTCATTGTCCTGATGTGATGTGAAATACTTTTCAGTATTTCTGCAAAGTAACAGTGTGCAGTCAGTATTCAGCAGCCACTGACATCCTGAGTATCAGCCTCTTACCCCAGTAACTTCTGTGTTACAACTGGTGCCTTCCCTGAGAAAAATAGTGCTACTCTTTGAACCTCCTTGCCAAAAAGAAGAAAAAAAAAATAGAGGAAAAAAAACCCTTCTCACCAACCCACACCATGATAATGGTATTTTTCTTATTCATTCAAGACTTGTGCTCTGTCAAGCCAGCTACCTGTAGTAAATCTTTCTGTTCATGACTAGTAAGGACAGAAACTCTGGGAATTTCGTTTCATGCCAAGCGGAATGTTTAAAGCATTGCTGGAACATTTCTCTGTGGATTTCTGCTTTATTTGAGCACATTCATGACCTTTTAGTTGCTATAGGCAACTTAATAGGTGAAGACCTGCATAGTAGTGCACAGGGAGGGTGGTTCTGCTGAAATCCATTTCTAGGTGGAGAAGCAAACATCTTTGCTGGGCAGTGCTGGTGCCTGTGGTGCAGTTCTTACGCAGCAACACATCAAGGAGGCAAACCGTCAGCACTCCGAAACCTAGTGGAAAATCATAGCTACATTGCTTTTTGTATGCTTCCTTTTCTGTCATTGCCTTAATGTCAGTTTTACAAGTCAGGGACTAGAACTGCATTGGCTTAAACTCATGTGGCCATGTGAAGCATAGAGTTCCTGAGAGAAATCCTGGGGGTGAACTGGAACTGTAATTTGGCTTGTGTGCAGTGCCAGTGCAGCTGATGGTCCTTACTATAAAAGATATTCTATGTAGTGTCAGCATCTGTGGGAAGTGATGCAAAATTTGTCATGCTAAAAAATTAAGTGATTTCTTAATCTGATTTTAAAGCCTTTTTCAGACTCACTGATGTCAATCTCACTGAAGAACTTTCCTCTAAATTAAATAATAGGGTTTTTGTCTCCCACTTCAGGAAAACTGATATATAAAACTGCAGAAAATTTTGGGGTATGGGCTGTTCTTGCATGTATGCTTCTACTGGGACTGAAGTTATTTTCCTCATTTAAAATGGCATTCTAAGCTTATCAAAGCAATGTGTTGAAAACAGCCCTTTTAAAATTTATTTTATGTGTGACTCATCTTAATTTGCTTTTGCAACATCTGGGGATTTTATGTTCATGCTAACACTGATTTCACTGCTCTCAGATGAGTAGTGGATGTTCTTGTTATCTGCTTGGCTGTCTGGGTGTCGGGCATTGGAGCCAAGGGAAGCTACTCTCTGATTAGACTTATTCATGTTTTTAATACCTTTTTTTAAACCCTTTCTGATTCTCTTGGGTTTTGTAAGCAGCAGTCTGACCAGCCTGGTCCCTCACAGCACCCTGCAGTGATTTGTCCACGTCCTCACCTGGCTGCTGCCTGTAGCTGAGCTCTGCTTCCAGGATTGCCCTTTTGCTGTGGCTCAACAAGTCTGTGCACAGGAGAAAATACCCCACATGGGATTTGCCTGCACTTGCACCAAACACGAGGTCTACTGTTGTACACTTGGATGTGAACCATCCCCTCATGCCAAGGCTGAGTGCCAAGGCTTTGGCATGTTCCCTGGGGGTTGGGATGCATCAGCTCCACATCCTCTGGGTTGACTTTGGCTGCAGCAACTGCTCAGCATTTTATGTGAAAAGGGGAACTTCAAAGTGGGACTTTTGCAGAGCCCCCCAGCCTTACTGTGGCTGCACAGACAGGCTGCACAGCTGTGGGGGTGGCCACTACACCCTCATGTTTTGCTTCTTGAAACCAAAGAGGAAATGAGATGAGGTTAAACACCCTGCTGCGTGCCCTGTCCAGCTCCTCCGTGGGCTGCATCACGAGGCCAGCATGCTGAGCACTGGTGCAGAGCCCTGGGAGGATGGCAGGGTTTGGTGCCATTTGTGGTTTGAGAGAAGAGGAGCAGCCTGGAATGTGCTTCCCACCTCCCACTCTTGCTGACCTCGTGCTTGTTTGTTTCTCAGGAGGGGAGAAACACATCCCGTCAGGAGGGAGTGACAGAGCAAGGAACAGATGAAAAAAATGGAAGGGTTTGGCTCTTGTGCAGCACTTTGAAAAACGGTGCTGAATATACATGAACTAATCCTTGCAACACTCCTGTGGGGTAGGAAAAGCAAAGGCTTTCAGTCCTGCTGGACAGAAGCACAGCCAAACGTTGGCCAGCACTGTGTGTGCCTCTGCTGTTTTGGGAGCAGCAGAGCCACCCAGATGCCCTGGGAGCAGGCAGGGCTCCCCACTGCTCTTGGTGCCTGGGAACAGGTTGGGGTATCCCACTGCCTCTGGTCTCTCACTGCAGAGCAAGCACCAGCACAGCCTGGCCCAGTGGTGATGATGTGAATGAGACTCTGCAGTGAATTGCTGGAAAACTGGTGCTAGATTTGGAGATTTTGGACTTTTTTTGCTCCACTTTTCTGGGACTTTTTAAACTGGACGGAAGCAGCAGCTGCACTGGGCTGCATTTCTCCTGCTTCTGAGCAGATGCTGAAGATATTCCTGCATGGAGCATTGTAAAGGGGCAGGGAGGTGATGATGTGTGTAGGTGAAATAGCAGTGCTGTCCCTCTACAAAAACATGTTCTCTCAGCCTTTGATGTGATCGTACTCATCATCCTATCAATTATTTCCTAATTTATCCATACTTTTCTGAAACAGAGACAGTGGTCTTCTGAAGACTGCTTTTCTATTTCACAGACATGATCTGAGGGTTTCTGGTGACTCTGGCATGATGTGAGGGGAGGCTGTGGAGCACTGCAGGAATGGGACAGCTTGTGTATTCAGCTAAGTGTTTCTGTCAGCTTTGGGCTCGGGGTCAGGCTCCTGAAGTTGACTGCAGACTCTACAGTCCGTAGACATTGCATTGAACGAGCAGCCCAAGTCCAAATGCGTTTGCAAGACTTCTTTGTGGCTTCTCAGAATGTATTTAAGTAGGAAGACTCCTCCTTTTCCTAGGATAGCTGGTGTTTTCAGGTAATTTGGAAATACAGTGGGTGCATCTAGTTGAGGCAGTTAGGTGGAGTGGGTTTGTGCAGGTGTGGAAACAGAGAAGGAGATGAAAAAGTGTAATGCATGTAGTGTGCTCTCCAGCCCACAGTGAAAAGGTTCTTCAGTGGGTTTCTGCTGTCATGTCCCATGGGCTGGACAGTTTGCCAGATGCTTGCTGGTGAGTCTCAGCTCTGTGCTGGCTGCTTGGTCTTTGTCAAAAGAAATAACCTCTGGTCTTGGCAGGTGAGTGTGGTAGGATCTCTTTGCCCTCTTAAATATTTTATTAGTCATGTCCTTCTTGCTTTGCTGCTGTAGTCATCTTGTTTCTGTAAAAACCTAGCCTGCAGGCCATGATGTTCCTAACCTTGCTTTTTGGAGTTTTTCTAGCTCTGAGAGCGAGTGGAGGAGGAAATGTACACAATGTACAGTGTGACAGTGTTTGCTGCTGCGAGCTGCTGACTCAGGAGCCGTGTTGGAGCTTGCCCTGGATGGTCTGCCATGAACCCTGTGACAGAGCATTACTTCCAGTCCCCAGTCTAACTTCTACAAGTCAGCTTGGTCCAAAACCAACGAGTAACCTGGAAAAGCTGATCACTGTGTCAATTGCAAAACCAAATCTTGTTTCTTTTCTACTTACTGACCCTACCCTTGAGGTCTCTTTCCTTTGTCTCATCCTGTTACCAGCCACAGCATTCCCATGCCTTTTTGCTGGGTTGATGGCTATAGCCTGTTTTAACTTTCTGTGGATATTGGTGTGCTGTTGCTGAGCATTTCCTCCCAGTTTGTAAATACTGAATTGCAGTGGTCTTGTCTCCCCACTTGCCTGAATGCCCCATTGCACATGGGTGAAGCATGGCAGGAATTATACATACCTAGTGTGTAACCACCAGCCTTGGATCTAGATGAGAAAAAGCCTTTTAGCCTGTGCTTGGGTTTAAAACAATAAATAAAACAAGTCCCCAGCATGTTGGACATTGCTTCTCTCTTAGTAATGCCAGATTGTAGGTGGAGCAAAAGGGCAAGAGCCTGGCTGTGTCTGGCTTATCCTGTCTTTGGCTTGAGTTCCCCCTTGCCATGTCTGAGATGTTCCTCAGTTCTGTTACCATCATGACTTCATGTGTTGCAAACATAAAACAATAATGTTTAGGTTTTCTGTGTTGTAGGAGAGACTGTTTATTTGTTCTGTAAAGTAGTTTCTTTTTTTTTTTAAACAAGGTCTTGTTTGGGGAGAACATCCACTTTTATCTTCAGTGCTGGGTTTTCCACACTGCAGCAGATGGGGCAGTGCTGGAGGCAGTGCTGGGAATGTGTCCTTGGTCACACTGGGCTGTCCTGCCCACCCACACCACCACCATGTCTGAAATGCAACAGGCACAATGATCACTTGATAAAAGACCACAGGAGAGAAACAAAAGAGACAAGTGGGAGGCCAAATTTCAAAAACACTTGGGATACAGATTATTGCCTGACCCCAGTTCTGCCTTTGAAAACTCTGTATTTATGACAGTCCAGACCCAAGGGAGGAGAGCTGTGCATGTAAACCTCAGCCTTTAACCTCTCCAGTCTGGTTGTTCTGTCCTCTGCTAGTGCTTATGTGATCTCTCCACGAGCCACGTTTGGGTGTCTGAGTGCCTGTACCAGCCCTTGGGATGGTGGTTGTTGAGACACTTCAACCAAACCCTTTCCAGCTCGAGTAACTCCTCGCTGCCCACCTCTGTGTGTTTCACAGGGCCAGAGACTTCTGTCTCTGTGACAGATATGTGGATCACCTACCTCGGGGTTATGGAGTAATTCTGGATTCACACCAATGGAGTTGCTTAGGGAATTTGGTTTGTTTCACACAAGGACTGCTGTTTTCCATGAACGTTTTGCTCAGTTTTCCTTCGTGCCAGTGCTGCATGGACCTGAGCAGATAATGGGGTCCTGTGCTGGGGTGAGCCTTCGGGGAAATGTGGTTTCATGTGCAGCATCTCGTGGACAGTGACACAGAATAATGTGTAAAACTTCTTACTTTAAAGTCTTTGGGGGAGCAGCTGTTCTCAGCACAGGCACCACCTGTCCTGCTAAGTCTGCCTGTGCAGTTGATTTTGTTTTTGCAGGATTTATGTGACGTCTCAGATGAAGACCTATAGTAAAACTGTCAGATAATCATAATGATTTGGATTTTTACTATTAGTGGTGTTTATTTATCTTCAATCTTGAGAATTGGTATTACTCAGATACCGGATAAATAAACAGATCTGAGACTTAATCTCTTGGAACGTCTCTTTATTTAGATTTTCTGAGAAAGCATTCCTTCTCCTCAGCAGAGGGTAAATGTTAGTGCTCAGAAAGTTAAAATTATTTAGGACAAAAATAAACTCAGTTTATGGGGATGGAAAACTTTGAGTTTTGATGGTTGGGTCAGTGTCCCGGGTTTAGAGCAGGATATTTAGTCCTGCCCTAAGCCTGGGACACTGACCCAACTGCCCCTGCTCCTGTTCTTGCTGACCATTTCAAATGAAATGCTTCTAAAATGTTTAGAGTTGAAAGTATTGTCAGAGAGGGAAAGAGGTGACCCAGTGGTTCAATTCTGCTGCCAGCAAATGCAGACTAGGTACATCTTTGTCGTGAAGGTGTCTCAGTGTCTTCACTGGAGTCTCAGTCTTGACTTTTTGGACTTGAGTGTGGGCTTGTGATGTACTAAAAATTAGAGTAGCTGGTTGTAGTGATTTTCTGCTGGTTTCTTTTGTTTTACAAGTGTTTGGGTTTGGTTGTTTTTTTTCTTTTTGGTTTTTTTTTTTTTTTTAATAGAGCAAATCCAAAAGCAAAACTGAGGTGTTAGCAGTTTGCCACATCATTTCAATTGGTAGTAAATTAGCACAGCACTGCCCAGCAAATCAGGGCACAACCAGTAAACACCTACTGGTCTTAGACCCTCTAAGCTCATTTCATACAGCCTAGTAATCATCCATTTGATAGCCAGGGCTGCTCTTTTTGTGTTGCCAAATTCTTCTTTCTCACTTCATGGCTATGCAGTTGTGCCAGGGCTTCAAAATATACTATATAGAATAATATAGAAAAACATACTAATTATAGACCCCATGCAGTGGTCCCAGCCTGCAATATTTTGCAGTCTTTTGGAGAAAACAAGGTAACCCTGAATTCCTGCTTATTTCTTGGCAATCTCTGGTGACGTGGCTTGGATGATGGATGAGACAGGTGTGACTCACATGGTTTGAGTGGATTTTTTGAGACCTTGATCTAAAGGGCCTCCCAGTGCAGGTTAATATCCCAAGTGGAACAAAACCGGGCACCAACAGTGCAGGAGAGCCCGGACTCCTGCTGCTGGGATGGGACCCAGGAACCTGCCCCTTCCCTGTTCTTGCACCTCCTTAGTTTCTCGTGGTTGTTGCACTTTCCCCTGCTGGCTGCTCCTTGGCAGAGCCTTGCTGCTGACCTGCCCTGTCCATGCGCCTTGGTGTGCTGGGGTTTGTTAAGTGGCTTTTTGAGCTGCCTGTTAAATCTCATCCATACGTCCGAGAGCTCTGCTCTGGCTTCTGCAGAGCCCTTTTGTTGTCCTTGGCCGCAGGAATAACAAACGGCAGCTGATGATGAACTGCATGTGAATGAGCAATGCAGCTCAGCCCTGCTGAGCAAACCTATGCCCAGTCCTCTTGAGCTGTGGCTGAGGTTTCAGCAAGGATTATTCCAATTTCTTGTACAACTGGTGATTTCATTGTGGATGGCACTGGCAGTGGTGAGAAACCATCCTGTCAGTAGCTGTTGCTTTACTGCCAACCTCCTGAGCACTGCTGGAGCCTTGCTAGCAGGATTCTGGGCTCAAAGCACTGCTGGGCGTCTGGAGCAAGGAATTGAGGGGTTATTTATCTTAGTTTTTTCCTTTGGAGGTGGTATGAATTAGTCATTGTGATTGGGTTTGTTCCCAAGGAGTAGGAACCCCTGTACTCTGCACAGGGCAATTTTCCATGTGTGCAGTCTGGACTGAGGCCAGGCTGAGTTTGGATAAATCGATGTGAACCCGGAGTGACCCAGCTGAGGGCTGTGGAGTTTCTCTGCTGTAGCACTGGGGAAGCTGAGATCAGGACTTGGCCGGTGTGTTTCAGCAGTAAGGGATGGCAGGAAGGAGGGCACGAACTTCCCTGCATGCTTTTGTTTCCAGCCAATGTATCAGCAATAAGGTATTGACATTTTTATTTCTTGGCCATGAGCTGGTGATGACTAATGAAGGCAGGGGGTCTGCCTGTGGGTGGGTTCAGGCAGCAAAGAGCTGTTGCTCATCAGCCTGTACCTGCCAACCAGTCCTTCTCCTTTCCATGACAACTGGTCAGTTAAACAGACCCTCCAGGGCTGACGTCAAGGGTCAGGGATTTGGCCAACAAATAATTATAGCAACAAAAATAGCACCACTTCCCCACCCCTTCCTTCCCACATGATCCTGCTGAATCCCAACTCATAAATGTACTTTTTTTCTTTCTTGGATGAGAAGCAAAGCCCACATGTATTAGCTGGAACATATGGCAGGGTTTGGCTGCAGCCCATAAGTTGTGAAGGCCAAATATTCACTTGTAGCTTCTTGTTCACTTAAAAAAAAAAGAGGAGAAAAACACGTTCTTTCAGGATTGGATGAAAGGCTGAGTCTGTGCTCCTGCTGGGATGGGCAGCAGATAGGGTGTGGGACAGGAGACAGCACACTGACCGTGCTGTTGTGACAGGGAACGTGTCCCCTCGCAGCCATTGAGAGGTGGCCTGGTGGCATTGGCCACTGTCCCCTGCTCCCTGCCCTAATGCTGTTTCTCAGGTCAGGCAGAGTTTGCAGACAGGTGGCTCAGGAGAATGTCACCAGCACCAGGGGTGCAGAGCAGTCAGCAGGTTTTACACGTGGGTTAGCCACGGGCAGGAGAAAATTCTGTCTTTGCAGCACTAAAGGTTTTATTGAGGGTCGTGGGAACATCTGGGAGGGTGCAGAAAATTTGTGAAGGTGAGGAAAATAAAGGGACATTGTCAGAAATTGACTGTCTGCACTACCAGAATGTACCTGGTGTACCTGAACTAAAAACATCAGAAACATCACAAAAATGCTTGTTAGACACCAACATGCTGCTTTTCACCATGGGTTTTCCAAAGCAGCTGCAATGGTGGCCTTGATCTCACATCATATCCCTGGAGAAAGATGAGCCTGAGACTGTGCTGTGTCCTGTCAAAGAGAAGTGGGAGCACATGAATCCACAGAGCCTTCTGCCTGAAAAAAAAGGGTGAGTAAATCCTGCCCCAAAGCATTGCAAGTAGGGCACTGCCTACACCCACAGCTCTCTGAGGTCACGGCTGGACTCCCGAGGGTGCAGTGGGGAGATGTGCTGAAGTTCATTGCCCAGGGCTACGAGTGCAACTTCTTTTGAAGATGGAGCCAGCCATATTCCTTCGCAGGAAAGATCAGTGGGGTACAGAAAGAGCTTGGAAAATATCCTTCAGAATATTTGCCAAAGGTGTTGCTGTGACTGCCCGGGGACTGAAGCACAGTCTGTTGGTTCCCTTGCTTAGAAAGCTGCTTTTAAAGTGGTTTTTACCAAGGCACTGCCTGTTCTAAGGTTTATATATATTCTGGGGCATCTGTGACCTGAGTTACTCTGTCTCTTTGGAAGCAGATGAGAAACTGCAAAGTTTCATTGAAATAGTCTGAAAGGAAGATTTTAGTGAAATATTTTAGTGAGAGAGAGGAAAATGTTGTGTCTTACCTGCATTTTTCCTATTTATGGAGCTGCTGGTCTCTCTGTTGCAGGGGCTGAGAATGGACAGGAGTTTTCTTACCTGTGGGCAGCACTGACCCTGGGGATGTGTTTGCAGGCTGTTAACCAAGAGTTGTGAGATGCACTGAGCTCCAGAGGTGGGTGAGGAAAGGCTGTTTTTGTAGAGGGGACTCATGCTGCTTCGGGAGAGGCTTTTATTGCATGGTGATGCAGATCCTGATCTGTGCTGCTGACAGCAGGTGCTTGGGGCAGGGTTTGCTGAGTGAGTGGTGCTGGTGCATCTTGTGCTCTTAATTACCCTGGTGCACTCAGCACACTGTGTGTAGGCACTTCAGGGTGCTGCTTTAACTGCAGATCCCATTGTGGGCTGCTGGGGAAGCTGGTCACCACTGTTCCCTTTGCTTTAAATATATGTTAAGATCTTTTAAATGTCTTTTGGCAGATGGTGGTTCCTTGCCTGGCAGCTCTACTCTATTTTCTTTAACATAAGTGTTGCACCCTGGTACCCAGGTGGCTCTGCTGCTTCTCTGGAGTTGTCACTCCAGGGTCAGTCACAGACTCCTGCAGCCAGCTAACTTGGCTCACTGGAGTGCTGCTCAGTAAAACTTGGTTTCAGCTTGGATCTTGCTACAAAGCAGGTAAATACCAAATAAAACAGCCATGTGCCACTTTAGGAAGCAGCTTGTCCACTCAGCTGTCAACTGCACGTCCCTTCTGTGCAGCCTAGGCTGGGCTGCAAGGCTGTGGCAGCTCACTGCAGGCATGTGCTGTGTGTGTGAGGATGCAAAGGACATCCTTGGGCTCCCCAGAGCTGTTTCCCCAGGTAGTGTCCATGTCTTTCCAGCTGAATCCCAGCTGAAGCTGGTCTCAGACTGGCTTCATGCAGCAGTTTTGCCTGCATGGGGGAGCTGAAGCTGTTGCACCCCTGTCTGCCATCAGTGTGACCTTTGTGTGCTCTCCCAGCCACCCTTGCTGCTGCTGGAGTTTGCTTTCCACCACCCAAACTGGCAGAATCTTTCTCGCTGTACCCTGAGCACTCCTTGCCCAGACTCACTGCCCTCTAAAGGGGAAGATCCTGTGCACACTCAGTGCTTTAATGCTGGGTTCAGGTCTCATTCCTGTAGCCTCAGGGACTTGGGTGTAACAAAAGCACAACATGGGACATCAGTGCCTGGTTGTTCCCCAGTGGAAGCAGTGTGAGAGGAGGCAGCTGTGCAAGGCACTGCTTTGTAGAGGACAAGGCTTGTAGCTCCCTGATGGCCTGGGATGTGCAGGACAGTTTCAGTTTTGGCAGCTGGACCCTTCCATGTGATAGCTGAAGCTCTGGGAGTTGGAGTAGGCTATAATTCTTTGAATGTTGCCAAACCCAGATCTGAGATTTAACAAAAGAGATTTTCCCATCTTGGGAGACTCATTCCAACCTGATTACTGTTTGGGTTGTTCAACAAAACAGTCCCTAGAAAATGACTTTTGCACTGTAGCACAAGGCTTCCCACGGTGGCGTTTTTAATTCCAAATCACTGTTTCTTTAATCACTGTGCTTCTGTTTTCCAAATATATTTTTGGATCCTTTCTGTGAAATCGGGCTAGATGACAGACTCGTAAATAAACCATTTTTAGCTTCTAATCTTTTTTGAATCAAACCAAACCAGGTAGAGAGACCTGAATAACCATTCATCTGGACTTTCTCTTTGGAAGTTACAGCACTTAAAGCTGTCACTGAGTTGCCAGCAATCAGTCCACTCAGCTATCTTGAAAAGCACAGTGTAGAACCTGTAGTGTCCTTCACGATATGTTTGGGAAGTATTAGATAGTGAAGGTTTGCATGTTTCAGCCTTATTGTTTACATTCCTGCCCCTCTGCTGCTGTTTTACATGGTGGATGTTACAGCTCAGCTCCTAAGTGGTGGAGCCCTGCTCAGAAAGGGTTCCAGGTCCTTTGGGATCTTCTGTGCTGCTCTTTGGGGTTGCTTTGCTATTGCAGCCAACCTGTGCCGAATAACAAAGTCCTGCTAAGTAGGGTTGCCAGCTGAGCTCTTGTGTGCTCTAGGTGTGTGTCACTGGCTTTTCTCCTGTGCACAGATGTGCATGGAGCTGGGGAGATGAACAGCAAAACCCCCCTGGAGTTTGCCTACCTGAGATGGGAGGGATTGATCAGGTATAAGAGCCAGCAGTGCTTAGCCCCTGAGTGAGGGATTATTTCACTGGGCTAAGAATGTACTCAAGCCTAGAAAGGACTGTGTTTGGGAAATGATCAGGATTACTGTGCTAAGTGAATGTTGCTCTTGCTATCAGTGCTTTTAAGTGCCAGTTGGTCAATGGCACAGCTGGGTCAATAGTGCATTATATCAACCACTTTACAGTCCATCTTATTTAAGCCACTTAATGGCAGCTTTGGAAGTTATTCTCTGCTATTGAGGGAGGAGAGCTAAGCCCAGACAGCTGAGACTTCAACTGTATTTAATTTTGCTGTTTGCTCTTGAGTCCTAGGGCTGGAAAGGTAAAAATTGTATGAAGACAAGGAAGGGAGAATCTGCTTTTCTTTTTGTAGTGTTTCCTCTGTGTCAAGAGGATCATCAGGCATTTTGGAGGTTATCCTTGTTGTAAAACTGCAGTAGAATTTTGGCTGTGCTGTATTCTCTCTTTTATGTGCCAGCAAGCTTGGCTCTCTGCTCTTATCTACACGTAGTGCTTTAGCAGTCCTGAGCACGGAAAACTAGATCTGCTTTTGCTTAGCATTATAAGCCAAAAAGCAGCACTCAGCTATCTCTTGTTTCAGATCCAGGGTGCTGCTGAGTGCAGTCAGAGACTTTGTCCAACCAGTGACGGATGACAACAGAAGGATGTCAGTGCTAGGGAATTTCAGACAGAGATATGTACCAAAGGCTGCTGAAAATAGCAGGGTTTGAAGCCTTCTGAGCTGCACACTTTGATCTTGGTCCATGCTGAGGACAACTGCTCTGACTGATGGACTGCACTGTAAGTTGGTGATGGATTTAGCAGAGTCCTCACAGGTGTCTGGATTTGAGACTTGCTGATATTAGCGGTAAAGCTGTGCAAAATGTCTAATGGTGTATCTGTCCTTTAATCTGAAAGCACTGAGATGGAGGTTGTTAGGATAAACGGAAGGGAGTGTGACGCAGCTTATTCAGAAAGAAAAAGAGCTGAAGTGGTGCCTGTACTTGCTGTGGGCTCACATCTGTTCTAATGACTCAGGTTGATGCCTGATGACTTACTAAGGCACAGCTGCATTGTGCACTAAAGCGTGTGTGTTGGATGCAGCCTGTTGGGTTTTTGTTCTGCACAGAGCTCAGATGAGATCTGGCAGACCTCAGGCTCAGCAGCCGCCTTATTGTCCCAACTGTGTTTTTGGGAGCGTGTGACCCAGACACCAGAACAGCCAGGAGGCAGGACAGCAGTGGCTGGGTTTGCTCCAGCCCAGCACTCCCAGCCCTCATTTGCCCATCTGTGGAATGAGTTTGATGTGCAGTAATTGCACACCAGGCACTCGGTGTTGTGAGACATGGCTGACATCACGTGTTTGGGGAATGTCAGATGCGCTGCGTGGTGTCCGTGCTCCGTGAGTGAGTTCCAGCAGGAACAGCACACATAAACAGTAGCAGATTAATTAAAGATGTCCTGTTCTGCAGAAGGCCAATTATGAAGCAGTTTGCTCAGAGTCAGTAGTGCTGCCTGGCTTATTAGCAGGGCACAAGCTAACTGTCCCCTCAGAGGAGAGCAGTCATACAGCTGTGACAATTCGCTGTCACAACTGTCCTGCATGTGAAGGAGGAGATGTGGATGTCAGCCATGCAGTTCCAGGGCAGGTCAGCTTCCATCCCTTTGTTAAAGCTGCTGCACAGGCAGCAGAGCAGTGTCTGTGCCGACCATACAGTCAGGTGTTCCCTACTGCCTTTGCAGAGATCTCATTGACTTCAGTACCTTTGGTATGTTTATTCCAGATGTTTCTCCTTGAGCTGCTGCTGCTGCTGTTTAAAGGGCCCTCAAAACCTGATAATATCCCTGGCGCCTGGGGAAATTGAGCATTTCAGATGAGTGGGAGTCCAAAATCATCACCAGGCTGCAGAATAATGGTTGTCCTTGGTTTAGGCCTTCAAAGCGTGATAGGATCATTGTAAAAAATGTAACTCAAGGGTTTTCTTTGGAGTGGTTCCTGAGTTACAAACATTTTCTGGTTGGGACCTGGACTGAGTGTGGAAAGCCAGCTGCCTTGTCCAGGGACAGTAGCTTTCATTTCACAGGACTCATCTGGCTGCGGATGAAGGGTGAAGTGTCCTAATGTCCTAATGTTCTAAACCCAGTCCCCTCCCTCTGTCACACCACAGCCCAATGCCATAAATCCCGTTCTAGAGCTCACCATAAATTACCCTGTGAATCTTTTCTACACATATCCCTACTTCTTTCTGGTGAACCTCACCAGCAAGACCGCTATAATCAGCATGAAATACTGCAAGGAGAGTCAGACCCATCAGCCATAGGGCTGAGCAGGGCTGACAGCTCATCCTGTCTCAGCTGCACTGCTTGAGGAGAGTTGCTGAGAGGGATTCTCCCTTTCCAGCAAGGCTTTATCTATTTTTCATATTGCTTTACTTTAAACAAACAAAAAAAATCATTGCTGGAAAAATAATTATTTCAACATCCACTGAGATTTGTTTTGGAAAGCTGATACTCTGCTTGATTTCAAATTCATGAGGTGAACTGAAATTTCAGCTCTGGAGCACATTTTGCTTTGTCTTCCACCCATGGGAGAGCTGAAAGAGAAGTGTAAGGAAGGAAAGTGGGACAGGGAAGAGAAGTGGCAAAGGGACTGGGGAAAGGAGTCACAGCACCAAATGTGTTTGGCAGAGTCCCGTGCCAAACTGGAGGAGGAGGTCATGGGGATGCTGTTGTATGGAGGGGCACTTGCCTGTACCAGGGTTTGAGGAGGATGAGCAGTGATGGGTTTATTTGTTTGAGAAATTTGCCAAAAGGTTGGATTTGAACTTTCTCCTGTAGAAAACTGGAGCAAGAATTCCTGCTGGGGCTGAAGCAGCCAGGCAGGCTCACTGTGGCTGGGGAAGAGGGAGCTGGTGGGCATACCACACAGGATCTCTACCCTGCACAAGGCAAACAGCTGCTGTTCATGTCTCTCAGCTTGTCACCTTTGAAGGTTTTGAAGACCATGTAGCTCTGCTTTCACTTCCTAAAGCCTGTGTGCCAGGTGTATGGAAGAGCCAGCACTGTCTCACAGGGGATTTGGTCCTTCCTCAGGAGGGATTCATCCTCCAGGCCAGGTAGGCAGAGAGATTTTAACCAGGGTTATTCTCAGGTAGTGTGCATTGGGTTTTCACATCGCTGAAACATGTCCAAAATTTGTTATTACTTTTTCTCCTAGTTCATAGTAGAAGATTTCCTGTTTACAATAGGACATTGGTCTTCAGCAGCAAGCATAGACACATTTCTTTTCTCAACTACAGAGATATGGATTGCTGTAGAAGAAAATTCACAATGTTTTGATGGGCCCCAGGTTAGCAATTGGGAGTGTCATAGCATGTCCATAAACACCTTTTCTACTGTAAAGTGAGGCTTTCCAAGAGCTTTTGGCCTTTGCCTTAGCAAAAAGGATACGCTTCCCTGGCATGGGATGTAGTACCCCAAACCCCGCTTTACCCCAGACACACATCTTTGTATCCAATTGCACAAGTGTTAGTGTGTTAAACTGCTGTGTGATACCTTCCACAGAGCTGGGCAGGGAGGTTTGTGAATTTGGGAGATCTGGGAGCTTGCTTGTGCATACACACTCGTGTAGTGCTCATGAGTGCAGAGCTTAGGAACGAGTATAACAGCTGTATTCCTTGAATCTTTCCTAGTTCCTCAGTAGAAGAAAACTTGCCAAAAATATGGCACCCAGAATTTGTAACTGCTCTCTTTGTTCTCATTTGCTCATATCTCCAGAGGAATGAAGTAATTTATTTGATTTGCCCTGCTGCTTCACACTCCTGCTTGTGAATGGCTGGGACAAGACTGGGAGTATGAGCAGCCTGGCTGCGTGTGGTTTGGAAAGATGTGTTCACTTGCACGTTGGTGTCCAAACAGAGTAGCTGGCTCTGAAATCCTATCAGTGAGGCTTTTGAGTAACTTAAAACCCTTCTCGTAGATGCTTTGAATTTCTTCCACTCTGACATTGTGTAAGCCCCTGTTGAAGTTTCATTACCTCAGTAACCACAGAAAAGCAGCCAGCCTTTTCACTGAAACCTTCCCCACAAAGGTATGGATTCATTCCCTCACCCCCCTTTTTCCTTGAATGCAGAGCACAGTTTATTGTAGTTTAAATAACAGGGGAGAAAGCCAAGACTGCATATGGATCTGGGTGGCATCATGCTAAAGAAGTAAGAATGTGTCCTGACTCCTGGCTATCTCTGTGCCACTCTGTACTGAATATGGAAGGTGACCTGTATAATTTTCAACATAATTAGGATATTCAGTACTTTTTTTAGAGTAGCTTATAACAGACCAGTCCCAAACAGCTGCTGTTTCATGGGCCACTCTTGGTATTTTCTGTGCTCTAAATAACTCCAGAGTTTTGTGATGTGCTCTGGTGAGACTTTTCCCTACTTTCTCTCTAAAATTTGTTCCAGAGCCCTGTGTATTGAGTCATTGATTCACCATTGGTTTAGCAGGGCATTGTGGTGTGAGCAGTCAGAAGATTTCTTAGGGGCAGTATTCCTGGCAGAGGAACTTCAGCCCTCCCCAGAATGGTACAAATCCTCCTCAGCACAAATATCCCCTTCCCACATTCACTACTGAGCCCCATCCAGGTTGCTTCTAGCCTGACTCCTCCTATTTGTAACATAGATCAGAAGAGTTACCCAGGAATAAAAAAATGTAATTTTTTGCCAATTTTTCATCTCATCTGGTTTCACCCAAGGAGACAACCACAGTATATGCCACTGCTATGTAAAGAAGCTAAAATATCCTGTTAAAGAATTGAGAGAAACCTCTGCCAGCAGCCACTACATGGAGCTGCTGAGGACTTTGCCTTGCTGTGGAATACTGCTAGAATTTGGGAAAGATTTTAATTTTTGCCTTTTTTTTTTCTTTGAGTGGCCTAAGCCCAAACAACTGAAATTGATGGCAAACTGAACATCAAGTGAAAAGGTTTTTTTACTTGAACGCCACACTTACCAGTTTAAATCAAGTCAAGTTCCACTTGCTGATGCTTGGAGAGGAAAAGGAAAGACCTTTTTAGACACCAGGCAATGCATTATATGTGCCTCCCCAGACACTCTCATTTTCAGCCTTTTTTATATTCAGACACCTATAAAATTAAGGGATTATTTTGTCTGGCACAAGATCATGTCTATTTTCAGAAGCACCCACAGCTACTCCAAATGCTGCAGTTACTGCTGCCGGGGGAATTGGTGCCAGGCAGCTGCTTTTCATTTCTAGGGAATTTAAGAAAAGTTCACAGTGCTTAGCTGATGTTTTGTGTTTAGTAAAGCCTTTGTTTTCTCCCTCAAAATTTCATTAATGGCATTATTTGTTGCTTAAGCAGCAAGGTAGCAATCAGGCAGAAATGAGTGATGTTATTTGCTCATATGCAGTCCAAAGTTGTTGAAGCAAGGAAAGAAGATGAGAAGACTTCTCGGTCCTGAGAAAGAAAAGCTGTTGCTTCTGGCTGTGCTGTGGGAGATCCAAGGCAAGAAGTTTATCTTAGCTGAGTGAATAAGCACAAGAACCCCATCTAACAGATTTCCTCTTTCATGGTGGTTATGGCTTTTTTTTCCCCTCCAACTAATGATTTTTTCCTGTGTAATCTGCGCAGAGCCAGTGTGCGATTCTGCTGTGTGCTGGAGGATGGGATGCTCAGAGCCAGTAACAGGTGTACAAACCTTTGGAGTTCTTTCATCTCATAGAGCCTGGAGTGCTTGCACTGATGTGGTAAATAAATCGCTGAGAGTGTACATGCTCAGCGAGGTGAAAGCCGGAAGGAGAGTTCCCTGCTCTTGGTTTGTGCCCATGGTCAGAATCTGCTGGGCATCAGGCACTCACCACCCTGGTAAGATGAAAAGATATGAAGGTACTAGAAGTGTGATCGTGTGCTTTGCCACAGATCACACCATGTCTTGTTAGAATTATTCCGTTTAGAAGACTAAAAGAGCCCAGTAAGTTGCCTTCCATAGAAAAAGTTAAGAAAAAGAAACCAAAAAAGCACTGTATGCCGTAAGGGTGGTAGGGGTGAAATGGTCCAGCAGGGTCTGCCCTGCTCTGGAGAGCATGAGCCTCTCCAGAAATCCATCCCTTTCTTAATTTGTTAATTAATTTCAGTGGTGTAGCTATTGAAACTCCTGTGCAGGTGGGAGGGTTTGCTCTGCACATTTTCCTTGCAAGTAACTGCAGAAGGAAAGAGGCTTCACCACACCACAAGAGGGGCTGAACTCTGTGTGTTGGCAGGAGGACAAGAATTATCTCTTAATTAGCAAGCTGTGAATGTTTGCTCTAAACTGTTGTTGTGAATTGACTCCTGCAATTCATGTCCTTCCCATGCCAGATGCTGTCAGGCTCATCAGTAAAGCCACTGTTGGCCACCCTGTAATTCTGGTTAGACCTAACCAAACCCACAAGTGGGGTGTGAGGGGAAACAATTCTTTGTGCATACACACTTGTGAATGGGTGAGATGAAGAGATACACTCTTGGTCTTTTCTTAATGTTTCCAAGACAGAGATTTGCCATGTCTTTGAGTGGATGCTGGCTTTGCCCCCGGGTCCCTCTCTGGCTGATATGCAGGAAACCATTTTACCGTAAAAGTGTGGTGCTAGAGCTGCTTCTCTGAGACAGCTCACATTTCACCCTCCTTGCTGAGAAAGCCTTGCTGTAATCTGCTAGATAAGGAAAGTATTTTTATTTCACCTCCCAATACTCTGCTTGCTCAGAGTCTGGCTGTGCCACAACTGCACATTTTTGCAAGGAGAGAGGAGGCTCTTGTTTACCACGGATGCTGATCTTACCCCCTCACAGCTTGCTGAGTCATGCAGATGCAGCCCAGACATGATGTAGGTTGCATCTCAGACTTCCCAGGTTTTTCCACCCTTGCAGACCTCCCATTGTGGTTTCAGCTAAAAATAGAATTGAGGGACTTGATTCATCCTTCAGGGAAAGAGCAGAGGAATGACCTGGATTTTCATGTCTTTTGCATGCAGGAGTTGAAGTTCCAAAGGCAAACATTGGTGTTGGCTCTTGGAGAGATGATTGGCTTCCTGCTTCATTCCTGGGGACACTTTCTGACTGTCACGTTTTAGGCTGTGTGCTGGCTCCTGTGGCACTTAGAGATGGGAAACCTTGCTGGGCTGGGAATTTGCTGTGGTGCTGATTCAGGAAGGCAGATGGGGAAGATGCTGGAAGATGCCTGTATTGTGACATGTGACCAATCTGTTTCCAGGAGGAGAGCTGCTGTGCTTCTTTCACAACTTCAGCGATAAGCAACCAGCCTGGAGCAGAGCCTGGAAAATGTAGAGTCATGGGCTTTTTCTTTCTTGGTTGTGCACAGCTTCTTCATCTTGGCCCTTGAGAAAGAACAGAGCTCTGGTTTATTATTTTCCAGCTCACAGTCAAGGCAGACTAGTCTCATGGAAACTGGATCCTTGGGGAAGGAAAGTTTAGAGGGTGTTGGTTTGTTTCCTTTGCCATTTATCTTGCTTAAGGAGATGAAGGACTGGGAATGAGGCAGGTATATCATCATCTGAATAATGTGGATTGTCTGGTGTGTTTTGGAATGAATCCCAGTTTCCTTTGGCTATTTTTATCCTAAAAGGTGTCAAGTGCTTATGTACATTTCATCAAGTGACTTGTTGACGCTTCTCAAGCAATAGATGCTTCAGTTGAATTGAGGCATGTTTTCCAGCAGGAGGAGACAATCAGAGGCTCATGAGTGCCCTGGGTGAGAGCAGTAGATCAGGCAGAAGCTGGAGGTACCAGCTGAGGAGAAGGCTGAATGGAGGCAGTGGTGCACCAGTGGCTGCCTGCCTGCCCCTGACACACTGATCTTGCTCTACACATTGATTTTCTTCTCTGTTTTCAAAGATGTCCATGATATCAGTCCAGCAGCTCTTTTTCATCTCTTTTCCCATGTCTATACCATTAGGTCCCACTGGGTGACAAGGGGCAGCACAAAATCAGAGGTGCCTGGCCAGCACAGGGCTCCTTTGACTTCTGGTGTCAGGAGGAGGCAGAGTTGGATGAGAAACAGTTTCCTACCTGGAATTTCCTGTTTGGGTGCTGGGAAGGTTGTTAGGGATTCCAGTCTTAATTACGAATTTTGTGTTTCAATTAAGATCCCTCCCAGATAAACTTGAGCCCAATACCAGATGTGTCACAAACTATTGCCTGCCATTCTGCTCCTTTGAAGCTCCTTGCAATAACAGGCTGTGGACATGCAGTGTAGTGCAGAAACTACATTTGGATTTTCTAGTGAGAAGACCTATTTGTCCCAGGCTTTTTGTTATTGCTGTTGTTACTCTTAGTAACATTTGTGTGCACTAGAAAATATATGATTAAGGGTATTGGGGGAGGGGGAGGTTTGCTTTCAGTTTTTGTTTTTAGGCAACTGACAGAGCAGCTGTATCCAGTTAGAATAAAGGTCCCCAAGAGTGGCCAGCACTGGGCACTCGAGGAAGGACAGAAAAACATGTTCAGAGCACAAACAGGATGACTGTTTTCAATATAAAAGGCAGTTAGCAATTGCAGTGCTTCATTAAGAACTGGGGCAAATAATCTGGCCTGGCAAATTTTCTGAATTAAAAGTGCTCAAGATCTTTCAGAAACTGTAATTAATTCTCAGAGATCACAGATTTGTGTGAATGCTGCATTGAGAGATGCTTAAAAAACTTCTGTAGTCCAGCCATCTGCTTGAGATGGGTACATGCCAGATTATTATATGTGTTTGTAAAATCCTCCTGAGGAGAATCCTGAATTCCCAAAGGAAAATGACCTTGAAGTTGGGTATTCTTTTTCCTGATACCTAGACAAACATTTTTACATGGTACAAACTAAGCCAGTGCCTATACTCTGGTTCATCACCACATTTCTTTTTATATGTCAGCCTGCATCTGAAGTGTGCTTTCAGCTCCCCTCTGTGTTTTTGATTCTAGCTTGAGAAAGCCAACTGCTTTCATTCCTCCCTCCTGGACCAGACCTTCCAGAGTAATTTTCTCTTGCCTCCTGTCCCTGCCCCAACTCTGCTGGATGTGTGTTTAACTTGGTTCCACTTTCCCCAAAGCACAGACTTGGCATTCCTTGCTGCTGGTGTCCTGCAGTGGGAATGCCAGGACTGATGTTACTGTGAGATAGGCTGTTTGCAAGAGCAGCCCACGTTCTTCAGGTTATTCTAGCCCTTACATTTCTGCAGAAATCAGATCATTGGCAGGGCAGGTGTGGCCTTCGTGTTTGTAGGTCCAAGGCTGAGTCAAGGCTGAGTTAAAGGGAAGTGTTTGTGAAGGGGCCCTTCCTGCTGAGGGAGGCTCTTCCTTGGCACAGGCACAGGCCGGGGGGATGCTGCCCACCCGAGAGCACTGACAGCGTGTGCAGATGTTTTGGAGACAATGGGATGGACAAAGGCAGCATTTCCTGTCAGAGAAGGTTCATTTGCTGAGGAAGGTGGTTTCAGGGCCAAAAGAGCAAGAGCAGAAGAGTCCCGTGGGTGGTTTCTTGCAGTGTTTTTCCAGAGGAGATGCTGATTTAATACTTCCTGTTGTTCAGTGGGATTCTGCAGTTCCCAGGGCAGGAGAGTTCACGGTGCTGAGCCCTTGTGTAATGGTGTGCAGTGCAATGGCCACACGTGCTCCCCACGCCAGCAGATGTGGGAGATGCTGGGTGCTGCTGCCTGTCAGGCTGGAAAACACTGCCAGGTTGATGAGGAGGTGTCTGGAGGGCAGGGGCAGAACTGCAGGGTATTGCTCTGGAAGCAGCTGGCATTCAGGGATCCTCCTGCCCTGCTGGGAGCTGGTGAACAGGATAAGGTCATAGCAGGGGGTCTGAGCCAGCTCCACAGCGGCTCCACAGCTCCTGAAGCTGCAACTACTGGTGAAGACAACGGTTCCTTAGTGTTTTACTTATAAGCAAATTCCCCTGCACTGGATTATGAATTATCAGATCCAGACAGAGGAAGTCTCTCATAATTCTCTTCCTCTGAGGTAACTCAGATTCTTTGTGAATTAACTTGTTTTACAAACTAGAAGCACAGGATACAAAATCAGTGGTTAAGAATCTCCTCCAAGTAGTACTCCAGTGGATGGAAAGTTAATGTAGGTCAGACAGCTGTGCCAAATCCCAGCTATCCAAACTGGGTAGCAGAGTTTCTGCTTTCCTATATGCCTTCACATCCTATATGATGTAAGCACCAATAAGCAGCTCGACACGTGTGTCTATTCCAATCATGTAAATGGATAAAGCCACACAGAATGTGTGCTCCTTGGGCTAAAGTTGTCTTTGGAGAGCTGGAGATGTGTTTTCCACCCCTCCCCCCCACTCTGTTATCTCCAAAGAGAGCTGATAACCTGTCTTCCCTTCCTCCTGGCTTTTTACTTGCCTTAAACTCCTGATAGACAATAGCAGACCAGTCTGAGATGAGCTGTCACAGAGTGGGGTTATCATCCCATACCACTGCAAAAGTGACATATGGCTGATACCATTTATTTTTTCCTTTTTTCCTTTTTCCCTTTTCCATTTTCCATCCTCTGGTGAAGTTAAAGTTCACTTGTCTATGGCTGATCACATTTTGTCAGCCTTCCCAGCAGCAAGTAGTGCTTGGCAGGGTAATGCTGAGCGTGCACAGACCAAAAATTATAAATACCTTGAAATTTAGGTTGCATGCTCCAAATTTCGGTTTTTATGGGGGAAAAAGTATTGCTTCATGTTACAGAAAGGAAGTGGAAGAAGTGGAGAAAATCAAATGCTTCAAGCAAGGTCCTGTCCAGGAATGGAATCCAAACAAATGCTGTCAGCTTGTGGCCTCTACAGACAGAGGCAATTTGGGAAGGGGATGTGAGCTCGGCACTGTACTCCTGTGTCCAGGGACTTGGCTCTGCTGCTGCTGGAGGGTGGGGAGAAGGGCCAGTGGGAGCTGGAAGATGCTGTTCCCAAAATGAGGAAGCCTCCTCAAAAGGAGGAATTAGATGACAAGTGCTGTTCACACTGATGAGGTGAAGGAGATGGACAGGTGTGGGTGTCCTCCTTGGGGTGGCCCCTGTGAGTGGTGGTAAGTTATGGAAAGGAGGGTGTGTGCTGGGGGTCCCATCTGGAAAGAGTTTTTCCTCTAAATTGTGGATTGCAATGAAACCTAGGTGGGAGGGGAGGTGTGTGTGGGTGACATTTATCCCACAGAGTTTTGGGATGCTCCAGGGTTATTCTGGAGTGTTGACTACCTGGATTTGTCGCTTCAGTGTAACCACCAAAGTTCTCACCACGTGCACACCTGTGAAATGAGGCTTGTAGCCATGGATAAATTCATTATATTTAGAATTTTTCATCATACTTACATAATAAAAAAGGTCAGATACAAACCTGCATAAAATTCTGGGTGAGAACTGTTAGAAAGAAATTTTAGTAGGAGATGAGCAGTGACTTAGGGGAGAGATGATAGCAGGGATTATGGAAGAGTTGAACTGATATGTTTCTTCTTTGTTAATTGAAAAAATATCCTGGGGAGAAAAAAAACACAACACAGTAAATTTCTTTCAGGAGCTGGACACCAATGTTTAAATACCCACTTTGGTTTTGCCCTGTGGTGTGAGAGAATAACCCCATTCAGCAATATATTCTGATTAATGTGTCAGTTCCCTTCTCTGGAACACAGAGATCAAAGGTTTTTAGAAAATTCTTCCTTCCCACACGAAGGGCTATTCCTAGTATTATTTTTGGAACTGGGGTTACCAGAAGTTTTCCAGGAAGAAAATTGCAAATCTCAGTGCTCTGTGGGCCATCTGCTTAATTTAATTTTTTTTTCTTTTTTTTTTTTTCTTGCACATGAGACATTTTGGAGCCTGTAGGTAACCAGACAGTCATGTTGACTGATTCTGGCTTGTCACAGAACGAGCACCTTGTAGCCTGAACCAGTTGTGGGGAGGCTAATGAGGTGTCTGTAACCTGAGTGTGAAAACCTGAAGCTGCAGCAAAAATTTGGAATTTGATACCTCTTGAGGTAATGGAAACTAGTGCTTTAGGCAGAAGAGAAAGTACAGATTTGGAGTAAAGTGCTATTAAAGGCAATGAAGCAGTACATTAATTAGAAATGAGGGATGTTACTTTGAGAGTTGAGTACTGGCTAGAAAGTGAGGTCCCTGGAAAAGCTTTCATTATACTTCTTTATATTTGGTTATTTTTAACTGCTGAGAAAACACAGCTTGCAAACATGGAGTTTAAATCCATAGTCCACGTTTACCTGGAGTATGAGTTCCTCTCTTGCACTGAGAGCCAGAGCAGTGCTGGTGGGAGTTGTGGTCTGAGTCCCTGCACCGGGGTCTGGAGCTCAGCAGTGGGCCATGAGTGGTGGCACACAGCCACTTCTCCCCACTAGTCACATGTAGATGGAAGTGGGGGTTTTAGGGAAAGAGACTATTTTGGAAGCCACCTTGGGATGCTAGATTTTCTTCTGCCTTGGCAGGAGCAAGAAAACTCAAACTTCCAGATGTGTGCAGTCCCTTCAGAGCACTGTCAATCATTTTGACATGCTTGGACCTCCAGCCCTATAGCTCAGAACTGTTAGTGACAGGATTTTTCTCTTCACCTGACCTTTTGGCAGCTCTCTTGGAGTGTGAAAGCCTTTTGGGCAGCACAAGTAGCAGGGGCAGAACCAGCCACTCTCATTAGCTGGAGATCTGGCTTTGCCTTCACTTTTCTGGTTCTGGATCCTTGACATGCAGATTGTGGGGCACATCCCACCATCCCTGGATAGCTGGGAGTCTGCAAGCCATCTTCTCAGAGCTAAAGCAGGTCCCCCATATTCCCAGTGCCCATTGCCCCCTTGGGAACTGAGCCCAAGGAGTGGTACCAGATGGGGCAACCCATGGAGCCCAGGACACGCAGTGCAAGCTGTTCCCCTTGTTGGTGAAAACAGGGCTATCCTGTGCTGTGGCTTTTAATCTGGAACTTGCAATTTGGTGTTCCCAGGGGGTTCAGGCTGTAAAGATCTCCCTGTTCTCTGGGGTGGGATTCCTGCATGCTTGCAGCATAGCACAGGTGTTGTGAGCTGGAGTGGGGTCAAACTGCTTGTGCCTGACCTGGGGCTGCTAAACTCCACTCAGATATGTGAAACTACACTTAAATTTGAATGGAGAATTTTTGTGGTGCCATTCTCATAAAGTAGCAAGGCATCTTTTTATCATTTCTTGGAAATAGAAGGAAAACCCACATAGCTTGGGGTGTCTTACACCCAGGCATTGCATGTGTTACAGCTATTTAGACAGATAGAAATAACTACTTTAAATCATCCTTCTTACTTAGGGCTTTTGCTTTCCTTTGGAAGAGGGCTCTTCACTCTCTCACTCATATTTCTTTGAGAAACTTCATATGTTTGTTTTTGTCTTGTCTGTTTGGCATGTTGAAACAAAATGATGTGATTGACCTTTAGGGTTACAGATGAAGCCTAGTTTCCAATCCTTGTTAATTTAGGATAACTGCAGGAAAATCTCAGAAGCACTGAGATAGATATTTCAGATGAAAGCAGAAGCTGAATGGCTTGAAGAGGTTCAGCACTTCGGAAATTTGTAAATATTCAGCTGAGAGGAGCAGAGCATGTGTGTGATTTACTGGGTGTCCTTGGCAACCTTCGCCTGTTTATTGGAGCAGAGCAGGAATAGCCATTATTAAAAAAAAAAAAAACCAACTAACCAAAAAACCCCCCAGGAAATTTTTTTAAATTTTGCTTGAGGCTTCCATGAGCACACAGATTTGGTGCTCCTAAGTCCCAGTGAATGCCAAAGGCATGGAGAGGAGGCAGAGAGCAGGGCACTGCTGTTCCCTGTGGTGCTTCCCGGTGCATCCCAGCCTTAGCCCTGGCTCCCCAGCACTGCTCACTCTGGAGCTGCTCAGCATTTTTCTCAGGGATCTTGGAACGTGTTCGCAGCACCACGTGGATCACATGAAGCTAGGCCCAGTTCCCTGTCTGTAGGATGGAAACCTGCCCATCCCTGTTATCTGCTGGGCCCCTCCCAAGGGAGGGAGACAGAGGGGAGCAGCAATATCTGAATTCAGCTCCAAGGGGCTGTGGAAAACCAGCCTCTCTCCTATGCAGTCTGCTGTAACAAACATCAGCCCTGTGGGACAGATGGATAAATCCTCCAGAACTGTGCTGAGAGGGACCACTCCACGTCACCATGGCTCTGTCAGTACAACACTGAATATTCAGCGAGGTTGTACCTGTCAAGTGTCCTGGGCTTTGGTTTAAGCATCAGACTAGCCTTGCTTGGTGCAGCGTCCCTGTGTGCTCGCTCAGCCCCCGAGGAAGCCGAGGCTCTGATGGAGTGAAGCTGCAGCAATTCACTGGAAAGCATTGGGGTAATTACTGACAAGGCTGTTTACATATCAAGTTCCCTCGTGGTGATGCACTGATTTGGCACTTTGTACACAGCTGCTGGTTTAATGCTGAAGCCAGCCTTTTCCCAAGCTAGGCTGTGAGAGAACCGCTTAAAAATGTGTTGCCTAATTGCTGTTGCTTAATTAAGGGTGAGAGCATGCCAGCTCTGCATCTTGGCTGTGCAAGGGAAGGGAGGCGAGCAGAACTGGGAGGGGGAAGCTCAGAGGAAGCCTGGAGCACAGTAAGTTTGTGCAGGTCTTAATGATCTGCCAAACACTGCTGAACTTTTTCTCTAGCCTGCAAAAAGCTGTTACAAATTTTTCTTTCTCCTGTCCTTTCTTCCCCACGTGGAGCCAAGTCTGAGAGGCAGCAGCTTGGTATGGTATAGGATGGAAGGGAGGGTGTTAGGCTTAACAAGCCACAGAATCACAGAATATTCTGAGTTGGAAGGGGCCCACAGGGATCATTGAGTCCAGCTCTTATGTGAATGGCCTGTCCTGGAGGTTTGTTTCTGCTATCCCCATGTTTGCTTTGAGTGTGTGGAGCGTGGGTGTCCTGTGGTTGCCAGCATCTGGGGTGGCCAGTCAGCGTGGAGCAGTGCAGCCCCAGCAGAGTTAACCAGAAGGGGCTGGAAGCACAGGGGTTGTATTACTGCTGTGCACTCAGGGCTCTCTGCACCCGAGGGGCAGACAAGCCTGGTGCTTCACCCATCTCACTCTTCAGCTCTAATGTCACATGTTTATTTTTTTTATTTTTAGTATTTTACTATCTTGCACTACTGGACTTGGGCTTACAGAGGTAGGCTTACAGAGGTAGGAAAGGCTTGCATAATCTCCTCCTCTTCACTGCCTGTGCAGGGGTCCTCTCCTGGTGAGCTGGAGGCTGAGCAGCATTGTCCTGGCTGCCCTTCCTGCTGGGAAGTGCAAACGGGAGGGTGCTGATGTTCAGACTCAGTCACCAGCTCGCAGCCAGCCTGGTTTTAGCATTAACTGTCTGCTGTAATGGAAGGGCCACGTTCAAGCAGAATATCCCTCTGTGGGTGTTGGATGACTGTGGCATGGGTGAAGGTATGAATGAGTGGGTGTTCTTTTGCTGCCTGCAGATGAATATGTGCAGCTCCTGCCCTTGGAGTTCAGAGAGGGGTTTAGATCCATCTGCAGAAGTGCACTGAGCTTCTGCCGTGGTTAAATGGCTGCTCAGACTTGGAAGGAAGGAGTGGAACATAAGATCAAAGGTAGATGGATGAGGCTGTAGGTCTCAGACATCTGTTAAGTGCATTGCAACTGGCTGTGCTGCAACATTAAATTCCCAATGCCTCTTGCAGAGGAGAATTCCCATTGCCTGCATTACATGGCAGCCCAAATACACAGCCTGTGCTGTGCTGCAATAGAGTTTGATTTTTTTTCCAGACCAGCTTTTAATCCACTTACTTTTCAATAGGCCTTTTTGAACATAAATGAATGTAATTAAATGTGTGTTTCCCAGTTGGACGAAGGCAAGGTAGAGGAAGGCAGATGGCCTGGAAGGGAACACAAAGACTTTGGAACAAGCTGCTGTGAGGTGCTCTTATGTGGTTTTTGGAGTTCATGAGCATCCAGTGAGGGAGATGCCAGGGAAAACGTGGCTTACACCCATGTGAATTGCCTCGATCAGAATCCTCCTGTTTGTTGCAGAAGTGCGTGGGACTCATCGGGAAGTGGTGAGGAAATGAATGTCTTTGGGATCTCGGTTATTGCTCTGTAGGAGTGTGAACATGCTGTGCTGTTGCTGTAGATCTGTTGCAGCTGTGTCATCTGATGAGGTGCTGAGCAAAGAGCTCTTCAGGCCAAGAGGTATTGGTGTCTTTCAGTGTTTCGCAGGATTTGGTGCATCAGAGTAACTTAGGAGAGACCTCAGAGTGTGTGTGTATGTGAAAGGGAGCATCTGGGTATGAGCTTAGGTCAGATTTAATTCTCACACTGCTATGAAGGCAATTCTTCATTTCTTGTTCAAGTGTGGAGTCGATTGACCTGGACCAGTGGAAATTACCTCAAGTCCTTTGACTGGTGGGACAGCAGAGTTCAGTGCCTGCCTGTGATCAGATGAAACCTGAAGCTTGTTACATGGACTGAGGAAAAGGAGTCCCACAAATTTGTCCATAAGTTGGAGTTGCTTAAACTGGAACTGAATCTTTGGTTTGTTTGCCCATTATTCTGGGAGGTGAAGTGGGATGTAGTTTCAGTGCCTGAGTTCAGCACTTTCAGAACTAGACTGTGGAGGTTTTTTGATTAAATTTCTCTGCAAGCATCAAAGGGAAAAAATCCACAGTTTACCATCAAATCTTCTCCCCAGGACAAGGTTCCTCCCAGCAGTGCTCTCAGAATGCTTCCACTCATGCTGGCACCAGATCAGTTTGACACTGGAGGAGGCTCAGGGTGCTGCTGGGAGCAGGTCAGTGGCCAGCCTGTGCCTGGGGAAGGTGGCACTGGCTCAGGCTCAGCTGCTGGAAGGGAAGGTAGTAGCCTCTAGGTTAAGGAATAGTTAAGCTGTTGATACCCTAGGGCAGTTGGCCACTGCTGGCTGGTGGAAAATGCTGCATGTGCCTGAAGCTCTGGATTTCTTTCTGTTTTCATGCAGCCAATGCTAAGACATTCATGCATACTGAGGAAACAGTGCAAAGACCTCTCAGGCTGCAGAGGACCAGTTTTGTTTCAGCTGCAAGGTCCTGAGCATCTCCCATCATTGGAGCTGGGAGAAGGGGCAGGAGCAATGTTTTTGAGGTTTTGATGGTGTGGGCTGTAGCTGGCCTGCTCCTTCCCTCCCCATGGCAGCTCAGTGGGGTCAGGAGCTGTGCTGGAAGCAGTTTGCTCACCTGATGGTGACAGTGACAGCACAGCAGCAGTGCTGGGTGGAGATGGAGCACAGCTGCTCGGAGCTGTGACAGATGACAGAGCTCCTGCCAGGGGGACAAGGTCGGGGGGGTGCAGGGAAGCCAAGGACTCACGAGCTGGGGCAGGGTGACCTCTGAGCTGTCCTGTTCCCTCAGTGAGTGCAGCAGGGCAGGGAGGGGGGGTCAGTGTTTCCAGTCTCAGCTTTTGCCCTTTATTACTGCTGCTTTCAGCAAACTGGTTTGGCCGGAGGAGTTGTGGGGGCTTGCAGACAATGGCTGCTCACATTTTCCAGCTGTCAGATACTTAATGACATTAACTCCCCAGCCTCCTCGTTTTTTTTTTACTGATTTACTTTATTTTTTTCTCTCTGGCACAGCCAGCTGAAGTGCTTCCAGCAGCCAGATAGACTCAAATCCTGGCCTCCATCAGTGCCCTTCCACTCTCAGGGACCCTCTTCTGCCAGGCTGCCCTCCAGCAGCAAAGGGTTTTCTTGCTTATGGGAGGCAAAGTGCTGAACATCTGAGGTGCAGTGGGGATCCCTGGTCTTTCCCTCCCCTGGAGGAGCTGTAAATGTGCATTAACCTGATGGATATGTAGGAGGGAAGCATCTCCCCCTTGAGAGCAAGGAAATAATTCATTTTGAGTATGGAAAAAGTATCTGCTCTCTGCACAGAATAGTGAAAGCAGCAAAAACCACAGTCTGAGCATCCCAGAGAAGGGGAGGACGCAGGGGTTTGCCACCTCCATAGCCTTGCTCACATGCAGCCACCAGTGTTCCTGCCTTTGACCCTTTGTGGCCCTTCCTGCAGAGGGTGGCAGGTTCCCATTGCTCTGTGGGAAGTGCTGGGCTGCAGGGTCAGCGGGGCCCTGGCAGGGCGAGCTGGAGCCTCACACCCTGGTGTCTGCAGGCATTCTCTTGAGCTCTGCTGGGCCAGTTTGGGTCGAAGGACAGCTGAGCTGGGAGGTGTGCTAGGCTCTGCTGCAGCCTGGTTTGTTCAGTTATTTTTGTCAATTAACAGACAATTTGCATTCAGCTTTTCCTGGAGATAGGAGGGGTAGTTGGGGAGAAGGCACTCAGCACACAGGAAAAAAGGAAAAACACCTTTGAACTCTGTCCAGCTGCTCGAATTCTGGAGCTGAGGTGCATCACACCACTTCTAAACTGATAACTGATCCTTTCCACCTAGCTTTGACTCCAGGCATGTAGTTTACCCTTGTTATGTAATATATAGTATATAAGATATAAGATATAATATATAAGGTATAAGATATAAGGTATAAGATATAAGATATTATATATATCATTATAATATATTACATATATATATATATATAAAAAAAATAGTGCATGCAGGTGTGCAGACAGTTGGCATGCTGTCACAACATGATGCTGCTGTGTGTGAGCATGCCTGTGTGTTTAGATGATAAGAGCTGTAATGCTTGAGGAGAGTTTGGCCTGGGAACATCCTGAAGATTCACAGTGCCTTTATGCCCCACTGTGGGGTGTATCTGCTAGCTATGTGCTCTGGGTTTTGCACAGGATCTGCATGAAAAAATAATAAAAAAAAAGCTCATTAGGTCATTTAGGAACACTCTAGAGAGTTTCAGTAAGGTGCTCCAATTGTTCTTTGGTACTCCTGCTTTTTATTTTCTTTCTTTTTTTATAATGCTGGAGCAGTAGGTAATCACAAAAAGTCAGTGCTTTAGTTTATTAATCAGTGTACAGGCATGTTAGCAAACCCTTTCTGCCCCAGAGAGCCCAGGCTCTGTCAGGGCTGTGGGGTGGTGGAGTGTGAGGGAGCCAGCATGGGAGAGCCAGGGCACTAAAGTCTGGCAAGGTCTAAGCTGTCTTTTTGTGTAGCAGCAAGGAGATGTCCTCTGCAAGTTTTGATTTAAGAGCTGAGAGCCTGTGGGTCAGACTTGTGAACCAAAAGCCTTTATTGGAGTTAAATGCCAGCAAAACATCTTTGCTCCCCTTTGCGCTGAAGAAAGTGAACTTAAATTGTTCTCAGAAGTAGCAAGTGAGGATGTTCTTCCTTCCCCCAGCCATCAGAGTGGGCACTGGGACCATCTGGCTCGTGTTTCCCAGGGGCTTGCTTTAGCCTGCAGACACTTGCCAATTTACCAGCAGTGCAAAGGCAGGGGAGTGGGAGGATTCCCATGGGGTGGTGAGTAGGAGTTGATAGCTTGTACCTCACAGACCTCCTGATGTGCAAGAGAAAAACTCAAGTACAAAGGGCACTTGAGGGCTGTTGTTGCTCCAGACCTGACATTATTCCAGTCCACTTCACCTGAGGCTTCTCCTTTTTGCACCGTTTCATTTTCTGCTTCACTGCCAATGAAAGCAGTATTCTGTTTTGATATTATTAGTGCTAGAAAGCCTAATCAGCCCTTTTCTTTCCGTGACAATATCAGCCCTGCCTGCCTGAGAACTGATCCACCCTGCTCAGCCAGTCATGCAGCAGGATTTCCCAAGGGCTGTGGCACAGCATCCTCCTCCCTTTCTTGGTGTTTTTCCTATTTACCAGGCACAGAGGGCTGTGGGAAAGAGTCAGGCTGACTTTGTCATCCTTATTCCTCTGAACTGACACATACTGAAGTCATTAACTTGACTATCAAATCTCAGCTGTGGGCTGAAACTTGGCAAAGAACGCTTTGGGGCAAAGTGTGTGCGTGGAACAGGATATAGTGGATTTGCCTGTAGAAGTCACCTGGGTCAGGGACATAAGGAAGAGGGGTCATCATGACCATGCCTTCAGATTTCTTCACAGCAATGTGACTTATGGGCAGGACACTCCTCCTAGTTCAGATTTCTTTCACTGGTATTTGTGGGCTGTGGTTCATGTTGATCTGCTGTGCCTCTGACCCCTTCTTGCCAGCTAAACACATGGTTGAGTCTTGTTAGGGTTATTCAATATAGTGATCAAAGTACAGTTATAGAAATATGGATTTCTCCCTGGGAGACTTCAAAAGTGCCCCTTTGCCCATCTGCAGATTGGATATTACCATCTGAGAAAGCTGTGAATTAAGTGGTTCAGAAACAGGCAAGCCTGAAGCATCTGTTTTTGGGCCCGTTTACCTGGGGTTGTATTTTGGATTCCCCTTAGCATTAGGAGATTTGCCATTGACTGTCATGGCTCTAAGTTTTGATGTTTTCCTGTACCTGTGTGTGAGCTCAGAACCACCCAGCATGACATGCAGTAGCTGGGGAAATCCTTGGGGTGTGTGTTGCCTCTTCTGATGTTCTACAGCAGAGGGTAGGCAGGGAGACCCACCCAGCACCAGTGTGGTTGGCAGCACCGTGTGGAGTATGGTGACTCACCTGTGCAGGGCACTGCTTGCCTGCTGTGTGCCAAACACGTGGACATGGCCATCACTCCTCTAGAGCAGCTGGGGGAGTGCTGGAAAGGGCGTTTCCCTCTGGTAGAAGAAGGGCCAGAGCCCATCTGTGTGTCAGTGCAGCACTACTGTGCCCTGACACCTCTCATGCTTTGCACACTCTGTTTCCCTGCTGGATGCAAGCAAGGAGAGCTGAGGATGATTTTCTTTCATTTCGTTTCACCAGCTTTCTAATTTGAGTCTGCCTGTCACTTCCTTGCTCCAAACTACTTATTTGGCAGGGTCAGGAGTGTGAGTCACGGCCGTGGCCCAGGATCCTGCCTCCTGCTTTGGCCAGCAGCACTGCAGCTGGGGCAGAGCAGATCTGCTGCTGATGCTCCGGTGTGCCTGCTTGCTGCAGGGCATGGAGGCACTCACCTGGAGCAGGGCAGAGGGTAAATTCATAGGTCAATGAGCAAAAGCACTTCTGATCTGAGCCCAGGTCGTTTTCTAATGTGTTGCTTTCCAAGGAGAGGGTTGTGTACTCGGTAACTTCAGCAAACTTCTCCCAAAGGCAGGATCACTCTCAGAAGAAAAAGTCAGTGGGAGATGCATCTGCACACAGGCTGTCTCTAATATCATGGTCTGGGAAATGAAACTGGATTCTAAAAGGAGATACTCCCTAGAGATTGAATGGGCTTTGCAGAGTTTGTGCTGAATAGGGGTAACCTTTCCATGAGGATTATAAGGAACACAGGTTTTGTTCTCTCTGCTGGTATCTGACTATGTGAGTTTTGCTGGACGCATTGCTGGAAGAAGAAAAGCAGTTCCAGTCGGCAGCACAATGAAATGCAGGGTTTCCTGGAGATATCCCTCCTGGTGTCTGTAATGGCAGGATCATGTGTACCAATCCTCAAGGATTCATCTCTTGCACCCCACTGCTAAAAAAACCAGAGAAAGTGAATATGCAGACCCTTAGAAAAGCTGCCTGGCAATTTTGTTGGTGAAAATGCCAGTGCCTGCTTCTAGGGAGGGAGGGAGGGAGGGAGGAATATTTTGTTTCTAGTGTATAATGTTAAAAGCAACAAAAAGCTCTCTTAGGGATAAAGCACTCTCAGAAGTGCTGTAGCCTGCTTGAGATGTGCAGAACTTTGTCCACAACCTTGAGGGCTTGCAGGCCAGCTTCAAGCATCGCGTGTGTTGGCCAGACAACAATGAACCCTTTGAATACACTTTGGGTCAGGGTACTGTTTTCTTGGAGGGGGAGAGGGAAGGGAGGCTGGTGCTTTGGTCTTGTATCAGCAGCCGTCTGTGGTGAGCCGCAGATGATTTCAGTGGATGGCAGGGCTGGCTGTGGCTTCTCTGTGCAGGGCTGGCTCCTGAGGCACTGAATCCTCAGCAGTGGGTCTGCTGCAGAACCATTGCTGTGCAAGACTTGAAGTGCCTCTGCCCTAGCTCCGTGGTTTCAAAGAGAGCTTTTAAACTAACGTGGGAGTCTGTGAAATTACCCTGCTGCGATGTGTCAGCTGTTGACACAGCAACATGACAGTATGTCATCACTTATTTCCTGCTTGAGGGATCATAAAGCCTTTTTGCATGGTTTGGTGCCATCTGTTTTCCAAAAGGGAAACTTTATTGTATTTCTCTTGCTCTCATTGTCCTCCTCTTCCAGACTTGGCCTCTGGTGCCTTTCCTGAACCTCGCTCATGAGCTCTTTGGGGTGAGGTGAGAGAAGGAGTTACCCACCTTTCGTACATGTTTGGGGCTGCACTCGCCCTGCTCTGAGCCATCTGTTTGGACTGCTGTCATCTGCTGTGCAGATGTTAACTGCTGTGCAGTTAATGGGTACCTAAGTCTAACCTCTTTGCCTGAGCAGCCTAGGACCAAAAATGCCAGCTGAGCTGTTGAGCATGAGACAAAAATTGTAGTATGGTACTTGGGAAACAGCAGTTGCTTTGCAGCCCTGGTTTGAGCATCTGGACGTGGTGGGAAGCCCTCAGCCCATACCTGAAGGTGAGTTTGGATCTCTAGCTGCAGTGAGAAGCCCACCCTATCCTGGGCAAACCAAGGGGTGCAGCTCCTGAGGCTTTGGTCCTCCTGCTACTTCACTCAGAGCAACTCTTTTTTTCCAGCAGTGAAAAGCTGCTACTGTTGATGTTAGTCTGGTGTAAAATCCAGCCCAGAACTGATGGTAAATTGGAGGTTGTTGTCTCTCCTGCCCCATCACAAGACAGAGCTTTTGCTGCTGCTGCTGTCCTGCACAGCAGAACCTTTTCCCTTTACCAGGGCAGGGGCAGGCCTGTGCAGCTGCAATCAGACATATGGGCGGTCTCACGGCAAATCCTTGGGAGAGCTGCTGAAGGAGCTTGGCTCAGGTCTCGTGTCAAGTAGGATGAGGGAGGGAAACGCCTCCAGCTTGTTTGTGGTCTGGCAGCCAGAGAACTTTCTGCTGCTGTCACTGGAAACCAGTGTTCTTTTCTACATTTACGTCGTTCCTGGAATGTTTCTGCTGCGAGTGCCTGTGCCACAGCCCGGCACCGTGAGCTCCAGGGAAGCGCTCCCGGAGAGCCGGAGGAGAGGGATGCTGCTGGCAGAGACAGCATCTGTAAATAATAACCCAGAGAGCTGAATGCAGCACTGATGGTAACTCTGCAAGTCTGCCCATGCCTCCGTTTGCCAAGTCACCATTTAGGTCATGCAGATTTTATTCTGTGCCCCAGATTTATTTTGGATGGAAAGCCACGTGTTTCCAGTGAAGTTACACCTGCAGGGATTTATGTTTTGAATTAGCTTCAGAAATGACCAAAACACATTTTTCAAAAGTTCTTCATATTTGTACTTTTTAAAGTACTTTTTTTTTTTTNAAGTTTTTTTTTTTTTTTTTTTTTTTTTTTTGGTAGTGTTAGGATGCTCTGCATTTTTGACGGTAGTCTGATCTGGGAGCAGACGAATGTTTCTTCAAGAGCTTCTTGAAATGAACAGCTGTTGTTCACTAAGTCAAACAGAAGAGTTTTGTGGAAACTAAGTCCAAACTGATTCTCTTAAAAAACAAAACCAAAATTAGATGCAGTATTATGGTTAGGTGCATGTGCCAGAGGCTGCGTAAATGTAACAACAGACTTGTGATTAGTCTTCACCCTATTTAATCCATCAATAGTTGGCTGTAAATCTCTGTTTAGAACAGAAATGTTGGAAAGTGCTGCAGCTCCTGCACTCTTGCTGGGATGCTCTGAGCTGTTGTTAGAGGTGCGTGGTGGCAGATCCTCCTCACTGGCTGTGATGGGATTTCTCAGGTCTTGTAGTTTCCCCTCAGGGGTTTGGGGTGAGTCCCATATGATGTCTTTACATCCTGCCTGCCTCGCTGCCCTCTGTGACTTTCTGTCTCTGCCTGTCTGTGTTGTCACCCTGGATTGTGTTTAACCAAGTTAAAGGATCTTTATGAACCAGATGATTAGCATCCTTACCAGAAGTTTTGTTAAGATACTTACCTATATTTTCTGTTAAAAATCCCTGCACTGACATTTCTGTTTCTTTCAGCTTTATCTTTTCTGTGCCAAGGAAAACCAGACTTGGTACCAGTGAGAGAGAGACCGGTTCGATTCTGCTGCTCCAGGCCAGGAAAAAGTCAGTGGCATGAAGTCTGCTAGATGGCAGAGTTCCTCTGCCTTCATTCATGTCATGTGCTGCCACTGGAGCTGCTTGCAGGTTTTATTTTATAAATAAATAATTTTTAAGGGTTCCTGAGTTTGCATTTTCAACAAAATGGAAACATTTGCAGAAAGCAAAAGGGTGAATGAACATCTGGCAACTTCCTCAGCCACTATATTTTTTGTTCTTTCTTGTGGATAAATGCAAAAAAGAATTCAAGTGAAGTCTTTGTGCACATAAAACCCTCACTGTCCAAGCATGATTGATTAGGGACGCTTGCTGTTTCCCTAATTCTCTTTCTTAATCTTGGCATCATCCACGTTTTCCATCTTAGCTATTTCCAGTGGAGATGAAATGTTTCTTTGCGGAGGGGCAGGAGACACCCACCCACCCACGTTGGAGGCTCCTCAGACAAATGGGTCAGTGTTCCCTGCAATCACGGGTGGGAGCAGGAAACCAGCCCCTGGCCACAGCTCAGGGCAGCAAATCCATAGAGAGCTTGACCCTATTTGACTTCTCTTTTCTAGATCTCTGTCTCTATAAACAGCTTTTTATGGTATTTGCCTTTCAAAGAGGAACCAGGGTGTGGATGGGAACAGTGACAAAGAGCCACTTATAAGGACTGAGTGAGCTCTTACAGGAGTCCACTACATAATTTTCAGATCAACAGAAAAATCTTGCAGTGTCTTAAGCCCTGATGTGTCATCTGAGGTTTTTAAATGCTGTCATTCTGCCTCCCAGCAGTCAGGCCCAAAAGGTTTGTGCTCCTGTTTAACAGGGAAACTGAGTCATGGGGGTGCTTAGTGCCTGGAAGAAGAATTCCCAGTAAATCAGAACCAAAGCCAGTAGCGGAAAGCAGAACCCCAGTGCTTGGAAAACACTGGCTTCTCACAGGAGCATGACTTCATGTGTCCTCAGCAAGGGCAGACAGCTCCTCATTTTCTGCATAGTCGAGGCCAGCTCTGCCCCAGACAGCAGGTACTGTCTGTCAGGGTGATGTCAGTGCTGGGGCTGCAGCAGGGGCACAGAGCTGCAGTGCTGTGAGTGATAACAGCCTGTGCTCAGGGGGGTCCCCCCAGCATCCCTGTGGGACACACCACTCCCCAGGTATCCTGCTGCATTCCTGCCCAGCTCCCCACGGGCTCTGGGCTGCGGATCATCCTGCAGCGGCTGGCAGGGCTCCATCTGCAAAGGGAGCCATCCTTCCCTGGGGCGGCACCAAGCAGCTGCTTTCTCCATCTCAGGCAGGCAGAGCAAGGCAGGCAGTGATGGAATAAACACCTGTGTCCTGCCTCAAGTGACACGTGCATCCTTTAGGATGTTGCTTCCCAGTGCCAGTTGAGAATTGAACTCAGGAGCCAGTGCTTGGGCAGGAGAGCACTTCAGGTCATCCATCACCACGGATGCTTTCCAGCCCTTGATGTGAAGGAGGTTGTGGAGGGGTGTGTCTGTACAGGGCTTCCAGCAAGCAGGACCACAAGGATGTCAGAAGATGGAGCTTTTACACTGTATGTGACTAACCTCATCCAGGCTGTGGCTGGCATCTTGCCTGGCTCTGTCCACATCTGCCCCCAGTACAGGAATGTGTGCAGACCAAGTGCCCAGTCCGTGCACTGCTCTTGCCCAGAGTAGTGGTCTGTGTCTTATTTCCAACTTGTGAGTAAGAAAGGTGAAGGTACACATCTGTAGGAGAGCACCCACAGTCAGAAATGTGAGATGTGCCACTGATCAGCCCTTAGCAGAGGGCACATCTCTTGGCTGCTCTCAAGGACAGACATTGCCCACTTCCCCTTGGGTCACTCACTCCTTTGGCCACGTGTGAGCTGATCAAACTGGGAGCTGACACATCCCATCCATGTCATTTTACTAATTCTTGTGAAGGGAAAACTGCACCACTGGGAGGACCTACTCTGCATTTCTGTAGGTTCTTTACCAAGCCAGGATAATAGAATGAGAATGCCTGGAAGCCTCAGTCAGTGGAAGCACAAGCCCTTAGCTCAAGTCTCCTTGCCTTTGTTCTCTAAGCAGGTTTGCCATAGGTCTCCCATTGGATGGGGATGTTTGGCAGCCCTCCTGGATGGGCAGCAGCTCACAGGGTAAAAGTGATGCTGCAGGAGCAGCAGCAGATCTTGTGATTTGCTGCTAATGGCTCTATAACTCCATTACTGTGCATTTGTAGGGGGGGGGTTATACACTAATTAACCAACAGTTTGATTTGGTGGCGATACTCTGGGCTCTATTACAAGTGGGCAATTGTAACTCAACATCCCAGTGGGGCCCCAAAGGAGGGGTTTGAAAGCCCTGGTCTGTGTGCAGCACATTTGGCAAAGGCTCCTTCATCCCACCGCAGGATTGAATGTCCTGATAAGGGGATGGAGCTGCAGGGCTTGTTTCACTCCTTCGAGGAATGGCATTAGGAGAGCAGCCCCGAGGTCTGGTTCTGATTTGCTGTGAGACATCAGACTCCTTACCTGCAATTCAGGGAAAATGATACCTCTGCAGGGGCCTCACAGGGTTCAGCTAAGATTAATAGGGGAGGGAGGGGAGATGAAATATCTGTGGCATTTTGTTACTATTAATGATGTAGAGTGAAGCCAGGGCATCTCTGTGAATGATCACTGCATTTCCCTCTTGAGATCTGGCTGTGTTTCTGCCCTCTTCTACCCTCTACTAATCAGAACAAAGTTCAACTTTGTAGTGGAAGGGCTGAGAAACCAGCATTTCTCAGTGTCTGAAGAAAAAGCAGCACGTTTCCTGGTGTAATTAGGTCCAGGCTCTCAGGAAATGAAGGCTGTCTAGCTGATAAGTGTTTAGTAATGATTACCAAGCCAAGGCTGGGGAAAGCAAGCAAAGTGTTTTCATTTCAGAAGTAGCAAATCCAGCTGAGAGTTGTGGTGTGTGTCATGTATGGAGACAATTGTCCAAGTGGTATGTGGCCTCACTCGCTGGAGCACGAGCCAGATCTGCCCTGGTGTAAATCCACAGGAGCCTCTGGAGCTGCACCAAGAGCCTGAGCAGCAGAGCACACATCTCCATACAGTGCCCCTGGGCTGTCAGAGGTGTCATTCACCCAGACTGGTGTTACTCTGCTCTCAAAGCCAGCAATTCCTCTCTCAAATTAGTAACAGTGCTCATCAAAGCTGGGGGAGCTGGAGGAGGGTTGGAAGAGCATTTGCAAGGGTAGAGTTACATCCTCTCCAAAGGAAATACATGTTTCTTCAGTGGTGCTGGGTAAACTGAATGTGGCAATGCACGAAGGTGGGTTCTTCAGTGTGCTGTATGTCAACCCTTATGAAAGGAAGCCTCTCCCCCAGAAATCTCAGGATTTTGCAGGGAACATGTCTGGAGGTTGCTCTGCTGTGAAGTCAACACGGTCCATCCCATGCCAGCATACTCATCCTGTCAACAGCCCTTGAGACCTGATGTGCTCTCAGCCTGATGTGCTCTCAGTGTTCTGGATGAGAAGGTGCCTTGTGGACCCCTTCCCCTGCCCTGTTTTGTGTCCCTTCATTTCAGAAGATGCCTTTTGGTGGGAAACCCTATCCCTGTTGTATTCAGATGGGTTTGAGTTTTACGAACATTGAGCATTGGAGGAACTGAGGAGTTTTGCAGCACTGCTGCAATTCCTCTTGCCTTGCAGATGAGTCAGCCTGTATTTTGCAGTTCCACGTTTTCTGAAAACTCTACCATAGCCTAGTGGTAGGTCTTTCTCTACCACATGTGTACTCTGGTGAAAATAATATACTGATGTCTTAAAATCTCTCAAATCCCTTATTTATTGCAGCCTGTATAAATGAGTTCCAGAAGGGATTACACAGCTCCCAGGAGGACAGGGCCATCAGTGGCTTTTAAGCACAGTGGTCCAGAGGCAAATCCTGGTTCAGAAAGCCTGTAAGCTGCTGGACATGGCTGACAATGCCCTGTGTGTGAGGGTCACTGTGTACCCGCCATGTATTTATGGCTTGCCCACAAGTGTCCACCCCTGGCCACTGCTAGGGGAAGATTCCTGGGATAATCAAACCTTTGGAGTGAACTTGGCAGCCCATGCAGGCAGTGTTCCTGGCAGGACCTCTCCTTTGCTTTTCAGACCAACCAAGATTAAATTGCAGAACTATGGATATATTTTCACTTGTTCCTTGTACTCACTCCCTTTTTCTGCAGACTTTGTTTGTAGTGCCATGCCCTCGTGCTGGCCCACTAGTGGAGAATCAGCACAGAAATCTCTTTTCAAACATGGCAGTTTTCTTCAAACCCACCTGAGGCATAAGCTGAGTTTACTTCCCCTTGGTGTCAGTCAGTTCCCCTCATGGTGAGCAGAGCTCACCCCCAATCTGTAGATCTTCTACAGACTTTGCAAAATGCTTGAATTGGAATATAATGGTTTATTTAATCAAATCTGCAATGCCTTAATGCCCATCATGATGGCTTCCATGAATTCAGCAGCTGTCAGTCATTATTTGCTGGTTTATGACTTGAGCCCTGGAAAAGGTATTCAAGAAACATTGTGTCTGGAAAAAATGTGAATTAAAATAATTTCCTTGAAGACTGTCAAGGGTTTTGGGTGAGGGAACAAGATATGCTGTGAGTCTGCTTTCCTGTTGAAATTTATGGTTTGTTTGCATTTCTCTTTGCTGCCCCATCACAGATCAGGGGAGGGAGAGATAACCTCTGCCTCAGATAGCACAGTCCTGTTTGCAGCCCACCCTCAGGGCTCTGCACTCTGCTTTTCAAACTAAAGCTGTGGTGCTAACACCATAAACTGACCATGGTGACTGTCTGAGTCAGGCAGCACCTTCTCCAGGAGAAGACTTTTCTGTTGCTCAAGGGAAAGGTAGGGAGGCAGACCTCAGGCTGGCACAGGCCTTAAGCCTGTTGACAAAACTCCATTTACAGCATAAAAGGGCTGCAAAAAACAAGTATCATTTATCACCAGGTTGCTGTGGCTTCCTGGCTCCGGGATGGTGGTGGAAAACCATGTGTCTTCTGAGCAGGGCGTGTTCTGGGGACACACGTAGCTGTTTGGATGTTGTTAGGTAGCAGCAGACAAGCATATACATCTGCACAGGAAACTTTGGCTCCCAAAGGGCATTCAACAGCTCATCATGTCTGACTCTTCTAAGAGGTGCTGAGCCATTGCTAAACCGTAGAAAGGGAGGAAAGTTTCTGCTGTAAGAATTTTTCTGCTTGTCTCTCTTCTTCTGTTGTGTTTCTCTTAAGTGTTTTAGTAATTACTTCCATAGAGATACCAGTGTGGAGACAGCTGGGTTAGGAGTCTGACCCAGTTATCAGTCAGTGCAGCCTGATTAGCTGCAGTGTCCAGGGCGGCAGGATGCTGGAGAAAATTCACATCTAAACTGCAAAGCTGCTTTTAACTGCCTGCCAAGTTTGTTTTGTTCTGGTTTTCCCCTAAAAGCATGAGACCCTCCTCCCCTGACAGCAAAGGCTTCCCTCACGCCTCGCCAATGTGTTCAGTAAAATTCACCTTTCTTCTCCCAGGTATTTCCATGACTCTGGGGACCACCTGCCTCTCAGTTATCAGTCATAATATCAGATGAAAGCTCATTTTTTGTCTAACAGGCAGTGGCCTAGAGGAGTGCTGCTGGTCCCTGGGGAGGGGATAGTCACATCCTGCTTGTTCCCAGCTGCTCGATTTCATTAGCTTAAAATGCCTGGGCTAATCTTTGATACTTTCCCAGGTGAGCAACAGCTCAGGCTGCCACAGGGATGTTATAACAACAGGAGGAAGGACATGCAAGAAGAAATTCTGCTGTGGAAAGCCTGGCTGGTTTTATACTCTCCACCTTTTAGTACCAAGCGCTGCTTCTTGCCATTAGCGCATGAGTGTATTGCTTCTCCCATGCTACTCATCTCCAAGGGAAATGGTTAATTATCTGGCCAAGGAAAAATCTGGGATGTAGGAACTTCATGGTAACCATCTGCACAGATTCATGAGGGCTGAATACATCCCACCTTTTCCTCATTGAAAATCCTGTTTCACACACAACTTTGCTGCTCTCAGAGTTTGTTAGGCAGAACTGAGTGTCTGCACAGGACAAAATGTGGCTCAGAGTGTATTTCACAATCAGTCAGATCGAAGGTTCAGTAAACACAAACACATTTCCCACTGCTTGCTCTGCAGATGAATCCTGCAATGCTTCAGTGTGTTGGAGATTTATATGGGAAGGGTCCTTCCTGCTGGGAAGTGGTTTTGCTGTGGGTAAATGCCCTGCTCCTTGTGCAGGATTTGTTACACAAGTATGCACTGAAGCATATAATGCACAGCCAGAAACGTGTGGAAATCTTCATTCTTACATGCCTGGGAACAGTTCAAGAAGAGCATGTCAGAGAGGGGAAGGAGGGGAGAATGTGAGGGTCAATCTAATTTGTTTTTTTGACACCAAATGGCCCTTTCAGACAGGGTTATCCAGTCAGTCTGCTCAGCATGGACTCAGGCACACATAAAATAATGCCAGCATGGCTCAAGTGACAGATTCGTTAAGAAATATGATTTCTGTCTTCATTAATTGAAACAATTTTTTTCCATGAAGAATATTGAAGTGGTGTTTGGTTTTAGATTCCCATGTATCTGCCACTTTCTGGAGACTTAAATTCATCATCTAGTTAGCTCATTTGACCACACACCTACCAATCCACATTTGTTTGTGTCCTGAAAATTGCTTGTTGGAATACCAAAAACCCCAAGCTGTTTCTAAATTTCCTTTCCTGAGAAGTTTTCCCTGTGCCAGTTCTGCAAATTTGTTCTGCTTTGCATTTGGGTCTACCAAAATGATTGGTAGGCAGCAGCACACGAGCTGGGGTGGTCTAAGAGGAACTGTCCAAAGCAGGCTGGAGGTTGTCTTCATTTTGAAAATGAAAAAACCTCTGAAAAGATACATGTGGAGCCTCCAGGAATGCATCATTATTGCCCTCCATCACAGCAGTAGCAGGGGTAGGAGGCAGCCCTGTTTATCTTGAGTTGGAAGACAAGAAACTGGTAAAAGGTTTGGGGAGCAGAGGATGGTGTGGTACTGAACTCAGAGATGGCCTCACACCTTTGGCTCTTGGTACCTATTCCCTGCACTTTATTAAGGTTCTTTCCTGCTGTGTGCTTGCCTTGCTCTCTGAGTTTGGTGGTTCTGTGGGGCCAGTTGGTGCCACAGTGGGCTGCAAACACCTCAAGCATCGTTCTGCAAATGTGTGACCCATCAGCAGAAGGAAAATTTCCTGATTAACTTTTCTAGAGAATTTCTTCCTTCTTATTTGCAATAATAAAATAGTTGAGATAAGGTCAGATGCTATTTATAACCATCTCACCGCTGCTTGCTCCTTCTCTCCTGGGCAGTAAGCTCTGCACAGACACAACAAGATTAATCCTTCATGGCACTGGACCTTTTATTTCACTTGTTGTGCTTGCAGGCTCCAGCACCTCCTTCCTCTGCAGAGCCCAGTGCACTAAGCCTTCAATACAACACAGCAGCAGTGGAGCTGTGGAAAAGTTTAGAAAAACGTTATCTGTTCAGCAAACCAGGGATTGTCTGCGAGGTTGGAAACTTTGGTTTCTAGGTCAGCTGAATGGTTTGAAATCTTTCATCACAAGCTCCATGCCAAGTTCATATGCTCTGCAATTAACTGAGGTTATGTGCAGGTAGGGCCAGTCGTGGAATGGCAAGAAATGCTGAGGGATCTGACATGTTTTCCAATACATAAACCTTCCTTCTGTTCCCCTCAAAAAAAAAGTTTTTATTGAAACTATATTTTATGTGATGAAGAAACCTTAATATAGAAGCAGATTGGATTAGGATAGTCAGACACAGAATGCATGACAGCTGCCAATATCTGATATTAAGTTCAATGCAATAGGAACTCAGTATGAAAAATAGTCTGAGGTCTTGGTTATCTCATATCTGTGACCTCTTTTCTCAGGCAGTCAGAATCTGTATTGCTTTGGCTACATTCTCTCTAAAATCCTCTGACTTTTGCATCTCTTTTATCCTTGATTTTTGCCCTGAAAAGCACAGGATGAGCTGGGAGCAGCTGAATACCTGTAGTTGCTCTGGTTACAGCTGTTTCCCCCCAAAAGCTGCAGTGTGTCAGTGTTCAGCACAAGCAGAGTGGTGGTGGCAGAGCAGCCCTGGCTGCATGAGCTGACTGTAAAGCTGTGCAGTGCTTGTCTCACAGACCTGGCACCCTGCCTGTTCCGCTTCCTTATCCCCACTGCCAAGCTCCAGAGAGCAAACTTAAAGGACTGTGAGTTTTGGGTCATTGTAGCTGAAGCCATGGTGCTGCTGTAAGGCCTTTTCCCTCAGGAGCGGGACAGGAGTTTGTCTGAGAGGGGGGCTGAGCATCTGGCACGAGAGGGGCTTTGGTCAGAATTCATTTGTCTGCAGGGGCTGAAGACAAGTGTGAATTCAGAACCTTCCATCTGCACGTGGAGCTGAGCCAGTCTGAGGTGTTTGGGGCAGCTGGCAGTGATGAGGTGAATCCTCTGTGTTCCTCTTTAGGGGACCCAGCAGCTGAAGTGGGGGTAAAATCAAGCAGCAAGTTAGACATGTTTCAGTGAGACAGCTTGTTTCTTAAACCCAGCAGGTTGGTGACTATGACATCACAGGTACAAATCAGGTTCCTCAGCATGGAGTTTGCTGGCTTAAACATACCTTGACAGGTACCACAATGACAATGAATAGTAAGGGTCTGCTAGCAGTGTTATGTGTCACCATGCAGCCCATGAAGGCTCCATGAAGGATTTTCTCAATGGTTATCAGTGAGAACTGGGTTCAGCTGTCTAGTGATGATCAAGATGCTCACTCCAGGTCCTTTCCCCAGCCTGTGTTTGTTCCTGCACAATGCTCCAGTTACAGCAGCCTTCCAAGTCCAAGCCACCTCTGCAGGCTGGAAGCCACCATCCCAGAATTTGCACTTCGCTGAAATTCTTTCATCTGAGGTTCTGCTGCTTAAAACATTTTTTTATTAACCACTCCTAAATCTCATTGAGGAAAATAAACATCTTCCAGCATCAGAACCCCATAGCACTTATGTGTTGTGTTTTCTCCTTCTGAGCTCTAGGTGTTGGTATGCTAAGATCAAAATGGACAGGGCAGGGTGTTCCCAGGGCTCTCTCAGTGCTGGTGCTGTGATTTCTTGTGTCTTCTCTGGCTGAAATACACAAGGTTTGGTGCAAAGCTGCAGCAACAGTCCAGCGATCTCATTCCAGTGGGGTGAGCAAGCAGGGCTTGGAGCACATACTGAGGTTGTGAGTCTACATTTGTAATTTTTTCCTTGCTGATTTTCATTCAGCACTTGTTGTGCAAATTTCAAAATCTCCTTGTGTTACGTGCTTGCACATGCTTATGGCCCCCAAGTTGCTTGCCATCCAAATAAATAAAATTACTACTCTGTGGAAGAAATGCTATTATTTTTATTATTAGTTAAAAACAATGGAAAATCAGGCACAAAGAAAACAAATTTTTTTTTTTCCAATGGCTGCACAGTGAGATTGTGACAGGGCCAGGAACTGAGTCCAGGTGTCCTGAGTCCCAGCCCAGACCTTTAAGCACCAAAATATCCTGCTCCTTGTGAATTCAGAGTGTTTTGGCAAAAGTTTCCCAGAGTGTTTCATAACTAATGTCAGAGCTAGACGCTGAATGTGTCTTACCAGTTAGGAATTTTGCTTTTATACACACTCACTGACTTAAAAGCTCCCCCCAAACTTAGCAGCTGTTGGCTTCTTCATGTTACTTGAATGTTTCTAAGGCAAATATGGAACATGATAAATTGAAAAGCATTGAGTTGAAATGTTCTGCTTCGAGTCCACTTAGCAAACTCCAAAGGTCATCTCTGCTGTGTAGAGCCAGCAGGACTAGACACAGTGAGCCTTGTTTGAAAGGGATTTTCTGTTGTCTAGAAATCAAGCTCATCATATTTCACAGGGGTGGATATTATCCAGAGAAACTAAGCCCATCCTGGGATCTCTGACAGTTTTTGACAGTTTGCTGAAAAGGATCTAGAGCTAAGGACGAAAAGAACATCCCACAGCAGACTATTGCAGGTTGTGTCTTGAGGGACCACTTCCCCTTCTGAGAAGTCTTTAATCCCTTTTAAATCTGCACAGGCAGGGTGCTGTTTGTGAATAGAAATCTGTGGTGTGGAAGAATGCAATTCCCCCAGGCAGCTCAAATAGTGGCTTCTTAGCAGTCCTCTGGATCAGGTCAGCAGCTCACATCTCCAACAAACCTTTTGTTCCATCTTGACTGTCTCTAATTACCAGCTGCAGTGGCATTCCCACAGACACTCAGCAGGACCTGAAAATTCCCTTTGTGAGATGCTCTGGTCAGTCCTTTATCCCACATCCGATGGTGTCCAGCTGCAATGAACTTTTCCAGAGTGGGATTATGGTGAAATGATCTATTTCAAAATGGAACATATGCTTCTGAATAGCAATGTCTCTTTTAAAAAAAAAAAACAAAACAAACTTCTACTCTGAAGGGGTTTTGGTTTTTTATGTGCTGTCCCGGTTAAAAATTTCTTATGGTCATTTTTCATGCCTGCTGGAAAGCCAAGGGATTATTATGGAGAGTGTTGTCCTTTGGAAAACTCCAAATGAAATACTGGAATAGATGTTGTTTTTGCAGTAAAATCTGGCTTCCCTGCACATGTTGTCAGTACAGAGATAATCCTTAAAAACTTCTGAAGTTTACACAAGGCACATTTTTTGCGTTTCTGTGGGCACTGCAGCACAGCTGTGCTTTGGTGTGCAGACCTGGGGCAGGCTGGGATGCCGTGGCTCTCACCTTCCTTTTGGGGACAGTCCTGTGTGCTTCTGGGGCTGGCTCTGCCCTGGAGCCACTCTGCCGTGCTGCAGGGTGACAGGATGTGAAGCTCATGCTTCCCTGCAGGTCTCTGTTCTCATTCTGCTGGTGGGGTTTGTCTGCTGGGTTTGAGTTGCTGTACCGTGTGCCATGGATGTGCCTGAGCTTGCTGGCTCTGGTGCCTCAGGAGCAGCCTTGCAGCAGTGGCACAGGGCTTGGTGTGGGTTTTGCTGTCAGGGAGAACACTTGGACACAGCCTAGCCTAGCCCTGGCTGACAGGTTTGGGTTGGACTGCTGATGTATCCCAGGGACCTGACTGCAGCTTGCTGGTACTCAGTGGTGTTGGCTTTCTTTCAGAAGCAAGTGTTTTAGTGACTTCTCTCTTGCTAGCTCGTGCAGAGGTTTCACCTGAACATCTGTTCTGCTCCTGATGCTCCCAGCAGCTGCCATGGATGTGTTTGGCACTAGCAGTTCTGTTTGTTCATGAGGTTTTCTCCAGGGTGAAACTGATGTCTGGTCTCAGTTCTGAAAATCTAAACCCAAAATAATTTGATATATCAAAATAAACTTCTCTTTATACCAGTGCCACCATCAGCAGAGTCTGGCCTTTTGCAGCTATACACAGCTGAGCTTAATAAATGGTCCTCAGTCCCTGTCTCCAAGCAGAAGCCCTCAGCCTGGACATAGCTCAGCCTCCAAGGCTTGTAGAGAGAGCAGTCTTGGCAGCTGCTCTCCCCTCCTCTCTCCATCTCATATCTCATGAGAGCATCTTTCCACCTGGAACTGTGCAGGGGGGTGGAGTAGCTGAGTTGAGAGGATGTGCTGCTGGAAAACAGGCTGGATCCCATCACCAACAGACAGGCTGGATCCCATCACCGACAGACCCTGTTGCAGTGACTTGTCTGGCTCTCAGGAGCTCCAGCTCTTTCCATTTCACTTATATGGGGCTTTCCTCTCAATTCAGCTTTTTTTCTTAATCCTCTGCATTCAGGTTTCCTTGGTTATCCCATCACTTCCCAATCCAATGGTGTCAAAAGGATGTCAGAAGATGCAGCTTAAACTGCTGTGTTCACCTTCTACATCACCAGTCTCACTTGTCTTTCTCACCTTGTTACAGCTGAACAAGCTGGAGGAGGCAGCAAATGCAGCTCACACCTTCTTCATGGCAAACCCTGAGCACATGGAGATACAGCAGGACCTGGAGAACTACAAGACCACATCAGGGAAGGTCAGCTTGATTGACCAGGAGGCCAGGCAGCACATGGTGAGTCTGAGGCTGAAGAGGTGCCCAGCTTAAGTATCAGGAAGTCTGGAGAGGAGAGATTAGGAGGCCAAAAGAGATTAATCTATGAATGGGGAAATTCTTACCAATACAGCTAAACAAACTCTCCCTTTCAGCATTTTCCCCTAAGGCAAGCCTGCTCCTGCCTTCTCTAGGCATTCAGTGTTGTTGTTTGGTGGGAGGGTAAAAACGAAAACAAAAAACGGACAACAACAACAACAAGCCCAAAAATAATAATAAAAAAAAAAATATATAATGCATAATCTAAGAGTGGCACTGGGGATTCCTTAAGTATGGAGGAGTTCAGAAGAGCCTTTAGGCTGGTTTATTAGGTTCCACTGGTCCAAAAGTCCATCAATGGCTTAAACATGGTTTGGTACAAGTGGTTATATCTGATGGGTATCTGGGGAGATTGTCCTGTCCCTGTCCCAGTCCCCTTGTACCTTCTCTTGAGAAGCATCTGCAGATGGCAAGGGCAGGATGCTGTGCTCCAGGCAGCATGGCCTGCTCATGGTTTGTGTTCTGCCCACCTGCTTTGCAGGAGGACTACAGTGCTGGGGTGAGGCACTATGACAGGGAGGAGTATGAGCTGGCCATTGAACTCCTGGAGCGTGCCCTGAAAGGATACTACTCTGAGGATGAGGATTGCCAGGTCATGTGTGAGGGACCGCAGAGATTTGAGGAGCACGAGTACCTGGATTACAAGGCTGGTCTCTACGAAGCTATTGCAGGTGAGATCTTTTTGCATTTTTAGAGTTCTCACTCACCCTTGGCCCTGAAATGTTTTCAGTTATTGAGTTTGGGCCTTTGGCTGGATTTGTTGAAGTGTCTTCCCTTCCATCTCTGCTGCTGGTGAGGAACGCTGCAGGAGGCACCTGGAAGCCCAGAAAGTGCAAACTGAGAGGACAGTGAACTAGAATATCTTATTTTGGTCTTGAACAGAAGCTGGGCTAGAAGAATTGCATTTCCAGATGTGTGGAGCATTTGCAGCTTTCTGTTAGAGCTGGAAGTTTAGGTGCTTTATTGTAAACTGCTTCCGTTTCCCCTGTACACAGTCTCGCACACCTCCCTGGAATCTAGACATTGCTGGCCTTTGTTTATGTTTTGTTTCTGACAGCATATGAAGAGAGCAGCAGAGTTCTCTTGGCCATGCTCCAGATGGCCAGGAAAGTTGCCAAAAAGGCTCGTAACATGGATTTTCTCCACATCCAAAAGGATGGATTTGTCATTAGTGGAGGCCCACCTAATTATGATCTTGACTGAAATCTCTGGAGAGAATTGAACGTTGCTGTGTAATCTTCAGATTTGCATGTGTGGCTCTGAGCCAGAGAGGATTAAAACAGTTCATTCTCAGTGGAAATGAGATTACATTTAATTAGTCGTAAGGGAAGGAAGAACACTAAATAATGGTTTGTTTGGTGACAGAAATCTTATTTATCTGCTTATGGCCTTGGAGTTGCATCAAGCCCCAAAACATTGCTTCTTATGTGGAAAATACTTCACTCAGATGCAGAATGTTTTTTGGGTTTGCATAATTCTGTTTGTGTCGAGACAGGAAATCTAATTGAAACAACCAAGAGGAGAAACCACCAGCATACCGGATGGGAAGCTGTCCTGGTGGGGTTTGTTTACCCATGCAAAAATAGAAGTGTTGGAAAGGCTGACTTGGTACCAGTGTGGCTGTCAGCTGATCAGGCGTGCTTTCAGAGCTTTGACCAGAACACCAGGACAGCCATCCAGAGAGCAGCCTTCAGTGGCAAAGCAAACCCAGCATCCTCCTCATCCTTCTATGAAAGCTGCTGCTCTTCAAACAGACAAATTGTTCCTGTGCTGTGCAAGTCAAGTGCAGCCCCAGTGAGCTGAGGTGTTTCTGTGCTGGCCCTTCCTGAGCACAGGCAGGGTCATGGTGTGGTGGTGCTCAGAGCACCTGGGGGGGACAACAGCCAGAGGGTCCCTGCAAGTGCTGAGGCTTGGCCATGTGTGCCTGGCCATAACAACCCAAACCTCAGGACCATTCAGGCACCCAAAGGAATATGGAGTTGAGGGAGGGAAATAAGATCCTTGATGCCACTGCTTTTCTGTAGGAAACTAGGTAGCTCCTTCCAGAACAGCATAATCCAAAGTTCACCCCTGGTCCAAGGCACTCAGGCCCAGATGTTTCAGTAGGGAGTGGGAACACGTAATATACCAAGAAAAGAGAGTTTAGGTTTCTTCAAAACTCATTTCTCTTTTTAATCCCAAACTGATTTGCTGTGTTGCTGCTTGGGGTTGAAACACTCTCACCTTTTCCCCCCAAGGACAGATACATTTCAGTGAATAGATTACAGTACCATGAAAAAGCAGTGCTTCTCAGTGATGGATTGATTATTTCAGATCTAGGATGCTTAAACAGGTTTAAATTACAACAGTATGATTTATGTCCTTTCCCTTCTTGCTTTTCCTAATGTAATACCCTGGATGTGCATGGTAAGTCAGATAACTACTCAGGCTACCTGTCAAGAGCACATAGGCACTGTTCTGAGTTTCCACTTGATTTCATTGCAAATTCCTCAGGCGGTTTTTATGGCAGCTCTAAGCAATACTTTGGTAGCTGAGCACATTATTATTTTCAAGCTTGTGTTTGTTTCTTAAAGTTTTTAATGGTGTGCAGAGACAGAGCAAGCAAATTAGATTCGTAAGTACATTGCAGGAAAGGCTCCAAAGTAGAATCAGATGTCAGTGTTGGCTTTGAAATTGTACAGCTGGTACAACACCTATACTGTGGAGTCCCACTAATTAAGAAACTTTGTTAATGGCAGATGCTTACCATGTGCTTGTGATTCCCTGGGGGATGCCTCATCTTTGAGAAGCAGCAAACAGGGGGATTTCTGCTGCCCAGACTTGCACCTTGGACCTTTCAGACTGGCCTTGCTTGGCCGTGCTGAGAATCTGCACCAACCCCTCTTAGCTAAACCTCCCTGTGCCCTCCGGAGCTTTCTTGCTGAAGGAAAGGAGAGGATTAAGGATGAGCTGAAGGAAGGGAGTCTGGAGCTGGATTTCATGTGGCAGGACATGTGGCCACCTTGTCTTCACCTCTCTGCTTGCTTTGTGGTTTGTCTCTTGGGGTTGAAGTGCTACCTGCCACCTGCAGTCTCTGCACACCGCCAGCTTCCCTGGGCAGAAGCAGCAGCTCCTGCCACACGAAAGAGATGCTCAAGCTCCCTCTACAGTTGAGAGAAGGAGGAAGGCGTTTCTTAAAGGAGGCAAAAATATAACTACAACTCTGTCAAATTGTCTTTGGGGAGGAGCCTGAGCTCTTTGCCTCGATGCACGACAGTATCCACGTCCTGCCCATCCAGCTGGATCCAATTTGGATTCCATCTGGTCTGTGCATGATGGACAATGCTCACCTGCCAGGCCAAAGCAGTGTGAGTTGCACATCCTTCAGCTCAGGAGTTTGAACCTCTGTCTGTCCTTGTCTGGGCACCGTCACCATCCCCTCAGCTCAGACCACCTCTCCCTCTTTTCCTGGCAGATCACTACATGCAGGTGCTGGCCTGCAAACACGACTGTGTCCGGGAGCTGGCCACGCGCTCGGGCCGGATCTCGCCCATCGAGAACTTCCTTCCCCTCCACTATGACTACTTGCAGTTTGCCTATTACAGAGGTAAAGCACTGCATGTTCCTCACAGCACTGCTGAGTTCTGTTCCTTTTGTGCAAGTTCAAGTTGTTTCATGTGGGAGTAAGGCGGTTTCCCCTGATGTCCACACTACGGTGATGCAGAGGCATGGTCTGAAAGAGAAGCAAAGGACATTGGAAGTTGTTACTTCACTGAAATACAGTGAAGTAGTTTTATGAAGGTGTTTTAGATCATCAGTCAGGTTTTAAAAGCCCAGCTTTTAGCTTAAACATTACTATTCCTTAAATAAAACATGCTTTTTTTAGGGTCCTTTCATTTGCCTTTTAATATTAAAATCCTTGGGATTCATATGTTTCACATTTTCTGGAACGAACTAATACATTTTCTAAATTAATATATAACAGATACATGACTTAGCTCAAGCTTATCCCAAGATGCCAATTTTTGCCAATTACCAAATATTTTAGGATTCACAGTAAGGTTGCAGGAGTTGGCAGCATGGCAAAATGTCAGGGGTTGACAGTGCTAAAAAATCATTCTGGTTGTGTGGTTCTGTGTGCTATTTTATTGTTTTGTTACATAAAAGAAAATAGAAATCCGCTCTCTCAGGCTTTTGCTAGTAACACTTTGCTGAAAAGGGCAGACTGTGCAAGGGTCAAAATTTCTATTAGAACATAAAGATTCTTCATTCATCAACACAATGGGAAGAAAGCAGGAGGAGTCAGTTCATGTATGGTGTACAGGCTTCTTTATTCCTCTGCCCAGTCAGAGGTTTGCTGGGGTGGGTGAAAACCCCTGGGCTCTGAGAGATGCTGCACAGATGAGAGGCAGTTTGATGCCGGATAGTACCCATGTCCTGCCCATCCATTTGAATGCAATTTGGATACCATCTGGTCTGTGCATGATGGCAGAAAAGTCTTGTTTCTGTGCCTCAGTTTCCTTGCTGGTGAAGTGGAGTGATTAAGACAAAGAGGCATCAAAAGAGCCCCGTGAAGTCCTGGGCTGCTGCTTCAGCTGATGGGGAGCTCAGACTGTGCTTCCCTCCCTGCAGAGTCCCCTCCTGGGCTCTGTGTGAGCTCCCTGTGCCCCCCTGACCACTGTTGTGTTCCCCCCAGTTGGTGACTATGTAAAAGCCCTGGAGTGTGCCAAGTCCTACCTGCTCTTCCACCCGGATGATGAAGATGTCCTGGAGAATGCAGGTTATTACGAGGGTCTCTTGGAAGGTACAGTGGATCCAGCCACCATCAAACCCAGAAAGGTGAGAGTGAATGACACCTCAGAGCTCTTGGTGGGAGGCTTTAACAAAGAAATCTGGTGGAAATAAAAGCAGCCTGGCAGCTTTCCCCCAGTGGGACCACTTTAAAAAGAGAAGCAGAAGTGCTGGGCTCGCTGGTGATGCTGAGGTGGTGATTTTCAGGGTGCAAGTTCAGAGTCACTGAACTTGTGTGGGGGAGAAGCTGGTGAAGAGGATTTGCTTTAAATGGGGACTTCAGCCTAGTAAAGCCTGAGCAAGGGCAGGGAGGGCAGTGACCAGCAGTGTAAACCCTCCTCTTGCCCAGTGCTCCGGCGGACACGTAGAGGAGGAATGCAGAGAAACACCGAGCAAAGGGCAGCATCTCTGCAGACAGGGCTGAGAAATATTTCCCAGGGGAGGCTGGGATCTCAGCATTACTCTCAAGACTCTGAGCTTGGAGTTCAGGGCTCAGCCTGTTCTGCAGACAGTAGCTCTGCTATCACAGGGGTAGGCTGGGGTCAAATAACCAAACAGTGTGTGTTCCATCACCCAGCAGGACAGGCTTCCTCTCCAGTCTGGGCAGCCCTTGTCTGTGGCCCTGGGGCTGCCTTCCTCACCATACAGAAGTTCCTCCCATCCCATCCCATCCCATCCCATCCCATCCCATCCCATCCCATCCCATCCCATCCCATCCCGTCATTCCCGTCACACCATAGAGTGTTGGCAGGAACTGGTTTTTCCATTCCTTTGGGAATTCCTTGACTTCCAGGCAAATCAAGGTGAATTTGATAACATACTAAAAAATAAAAGCAAAATCATGAAAAGGAAAACAAGAAAAAATGTTGTTTTCCCTCACGAAATTAATCTAGGAAAAAACCCCTGAAGTTGACAAAAACATTTAATTGTTTACAGTGTTTTGAAGTTTTCTGTTAAAAATAGGAATTTATTTTTGCTTTGCACAATAGTTTTCTAGGAGAAATACCAGTGTTTTGTTTGCAGATTTTTCATTCAAAGTAAAGCCCTCTGATGGACAATTTCCAGCTGGCTATGCTTTGTGGCCCCCATCCAAGCACTCTGAGTGCATCCCAGGGCCAGGCCATGGGCTCCATGGGGGGAACTGAGGCACAACCCAGCCAGGGTCCGTGCCCTACCAGCCTGAACTTGCCCTCATTCTGCAGCTGGGGTTTCTCTGGCCAGCCTTTTGCCCCGATATTTTGAGGCTCTCCAAGGTGCCCAGGAGTTTCTGCCAGCTATGGACATGTGTTTTGGGGATTCAGGCTTCCTAAATGAGTTGCTGAACACCTTCTGTCATGTATTGAGTGTCTCAGCCTTGTGCCTGGGGTTGCTCCAAGCATCCCTCACCCCACAGCAATCTGCAGCATTGCATGAAAACCAAACCCCTCTGAAGCAGAGGTGCATTGCCACTATCTTGCAAAAGCTGGCCATGTGCAACAGCTCCTGTTCTTCTTCTCTTTCCAGGAAGCCAAAACGCTGCTGCGGCGCCACAGGCTGGAATCTCACCTCTTGCGGGTGGCTGCGGCCGGCCTGGGATACGCCTACACGGAGCCGGTAACGCCTGGCTGTGCTGGGCCAGCACCTTCAGCACTTCACAGCTCTAGGACCAGCTCCCCCTGCCCCTCTCCTATAAATCCAGCCCTGTGTAGGTGACTCAGGAGCTGGGTCTTGGCCTGGTTTGTTCCCTATAGGAAAACAGGGATGGCAAAGCAAAGAAGGCATTCCTGGGATGAGGGAGAGGCACAGACAGCCTCATCCACATTTTCAGTCTGGTTAACTCAGGCCATTGCCCAAAGTTATGTGGGATGAAGCCAGAGAGGCTGGCTGATGTCCCTGGGAGTCAGGCAGAGCAGGTAAAGCCCTATCTTTGGCTGGAGCATTAAATTAAGAAGTTTGTCCTCTCTTTTCCCACAGAACTACTGGAACAGGTACGGCGCCCGCCAGGACGAGCACAGGTGAGCCACAGCTGAGCTGCAGCTTCACCATTCCCCATGGTGGGATCAAGGGGATGTGCTCATGGATGTTCTCACCAGCCTGCCACTCAGGGGTACTGCCCACCCACCCAGCACACCATCCTGGTTGAATTAGTGCCCTTTGCCCCTTGCCATTGCAAACATTCCCACAAGAACCTTACTTTAGCTGAGTGCCTCAAAACCAGCAGTAGTCTAGAGGGAACTTGATTGCTGAGGCAAGTGGTTCTAGTCAGATTTGTTGGTGTCTGTGCTTTGTTGCTCTCATTACCAGAAAAGCAATGTTTGCCACAGGACAGGGTGAGGGCTTCAGCTTCTATGGCTGTGACATTTGTACAAAGTACTGATTTGCTTGGGCTTTTGTGTGTTATTTTCCAAAGGGAGCAAAAGTGCAAGCTGAAGAACTTGTGGCCAAAGTCATGATGTTCCTCTTCTCTTTTGCTCCTCAGTGTCCCATCAAGCATCGGCAGTGAACCCGAGGATGGGCCCCGGCTGTCCCTGACAAAGAAACCCATGCCAAAGCCAGATCGAGAGCTGAAGGAGGGTAAGGCTGATGAACATGTTTCAACAAAATCAGGATTTTTTTTCCTGTTGCTAGAGACTGCAGACTGCAAAGGCTGGCCGCTGAGCAATGAGGGCCACTCCTATTTAAGGATGTTCAAGTTTTGTTTAAGAGACAGACGAGTCTTCAGTGCTGCCACAGCATTTCTGGGTCTGTGGATCCCAGGGCACTGCTGTGCCCTTGGACTTGTTTTTTCCACCTGCTGGGCTACTCAGTACAGAGCCCTGAGATGTGGAGCTGGGAGGCTGGGTCTTCCTCACCATGGGGAAAGCAAACCAGCAAACAGTAGTCGTCTGTCCAGGTGCTTTTAAGATCAGTGTGTTCCCTGTTGTCCAGGCTGCAGAAGGATGAGTGCTGGAAGCAGCCTGTCCTGATGCTTTGCTAAATGTGCTGGATCACACCATACTAGCAACCACTTCTCTTTGCAGACTAAGCTTACAATTTCATGTCTTAGCTCACATGAAATCACTTGTTTATAAGACTGTCAGCAGTCATTTCAACTGATTTCAGCACATTTTCAGCAGCCACAGAAAATACCATAACATCTACCAAAGACAGGATTTTTTCCCATAGCAATTTTGAAAAACAATATTGTAGCCAAGCACCAAAGCAGCGTCCTTGCTGCAAAACAACAGGGTCTCAAGCCAGGAGGTGTCTTGTGTCTCTAGTGAGCCAGCTCCACAGCAGCAGGCAATTAAACCTCCCTGTAATGCAATGGGTAGTAGCTCTTTTTGAGGAATTTCACAGCTTTCCCCAGCCCAGGATGTGTCCAGCTGCTCAGTGTTGTGTTCAGAGTGTTGTTATCCCTTCTCTAGCTTTACATAAAGTAGGCAAATACCACAGGAAGATACCAAAGATTTTGCTTAAGCCAAGAGCTGGTTGAATTATATTTGTTGGCCTGTTTGCTGTTTATAACCAAGTAATTTCAGAGTCCTTCTTTCTGTTTTTATTTCTTTCTATGCTCTTATTCTGGTTTACTTGCAGAATGTTCTTGTTTACAAAGAAAACTGAATCCATCAAAAAGAAACTGGGATTTTCGTCCATCTAGCTGCTGCCTTTCTCTGTTGTCTTTTTTTCTTTCTCTCTTTTTACTTGGAAAAAGAAAAGGCCGAAAGAGAAAAGTCTATTTTAATTTCATACTCTTCTGTACTTCTACCCTTCCCCCCTTCCTCCTTTCTGCCAATTCTTTCTCTCCCCAAAGTCCAAAGAATTCCTCAGTTTCTTTGGGGTGTTTTTCACAGAACACAGACAGGAAACAGGTCTGTCTCTGTGCTGGTGCTTAGAGCAGGCAGAGGCAAGGAAAGCAGGTGGGAGCACACTGTCAGTGTGGGACAAGGGTTCAGTGTCCATGGCACAGAGCTGTCCCACTGTTCCCTGGGAGGAACAAGAAGAAATGTTGGAAATGTTGAGCGATGCCTTCATGTTCATCCCTCATGTGCTCATGGCTGGGGAAGAACAGTTGAGCTGGAAAACACAGCCCTGTGTTGGAGCATGCCAGGAGTTTGGATTTGAGAATTCTGATTCTGATCCAGCTGCAATAAGTGTGGTTATCAAGCAACAAAATCGGCACAGTGAACACCAGAAACATCCCATATTTTCCATTTCTGAGAAACCTAACTCTTCAGAAATAAAGCTGTGAGCTAATGACGGGGCTTGTGGGGTTTACGTGTCCTCCATAGGCCAAGGAGACCTGCCAAGAACACAGTTTTGACTCAACAGACAGGAAAAGTAGAAGTTACAAAAGCATTGTCACAGAGAAGTTTCCTTGTGCCACATGGTGGGAGGAACTCTGCAGCTTTGTTTCCTCTATTTTGTTGCTTGTCTGTGACAACAAATAATTTTCTTCACAGTTTAGATGTATTTAATTTTTTTCCTGGAGAGACATCTGGTTTAGGCTTTTATTGTTACCATTTCTTTTCTTTCTTTGAGGAGAGGCATGAAAGAGGTTTCAAAAGATGGTGGTTTAGGGGCCTTGCTCTGGTTTTTTGATCAGTGGTGCTTGTAGCCAAGCACCAAAGCAGAATCCTTTGATGGGGATGGATTGAAACCTCTCACAAAAAGCTTGCAGGCCGAGGGAGGCAGCTCAGACGCAGGATGTGAGGGATGGCAAGGACAGCCATGGCAGCTCCTTTTCCTCAGTGGAGGAGGATTATCCTGAGAGTTCTCTGGCTCACCCACTTCCTGCCCTCCTTCTTGGAGGAGAGCAATGCTTGCTGCAAGCTCAGCACCACGTGAGGTTTTCTCTGTGTATGGCAGACAAAAAACACTGATGATATTTGCAGAGGGTGGCTTTGCATGCCAAGCCAGCAGCATCCACACAGCACAAATGCAATGAGAACCTGCATTGGTGTTGACAGCTGGGCTGGAGAGCCAAGTTAGCCACTGTCCCTCTCTCTCCCTGTGTCCCACTGGGGTTTGGTGTTTCCAGGCTGTGGTCCCTGCATTTGCAAGGCAGCTGTTGAGAAGGTAGAAAATGCTCCTGCAGCAATTTGATGCTCCTGCAGCAAATTGATTTCATCTCCTTGTGTTCCCATTGCTTCTGTTTCTTTTGTTACTGATGGGAGGCCACACTCTGCTCTCTGCTGTGGAGCTCTTTGCCTGTCAGCACAAGTGGGTGACTTCAGCTGGCCTCCAGCCTCTGTACAAGATGTCAACAAGGCCAGGGCATGTTCAGCAGGATGGTTTTGTGTCTCTCCTTAGGGGGCCCTCTTCTGTACAGCGATGTGAAGTTTGTCTACAACTCTCAGCAGCTGAATGGCACCCAGCGAGTGCTGCTGGATAATGTCATCTCGGAGGAGCAGTGCCGGGAGCTGCACAGGGTGGCCAGTGTGAGTGGGCAATGTTCCTGGGCAGAGTGTGACAGCTGAATGTGTGCTCAGCCTCTGGAGACCATGGGTTCATGCCTTGCTGATGGCAGGATGCCTGTGGAGAGCAGGTGGATGCTTGTCCCCAGTGCACACCCATAACTGCAGCACGGGAGCTGCTGCTCCATCCTGGGCTGCAGGACAGAGCCTGTGCAGAAAGAGCTCTTTTCCCCATGTTATAATCACCCCAAAGGATGCTCATCCACAAGTCTGGTTGAGCCTTCTCATTCACCATTAACTGAGCTTGGGAAGGGACTGAGGGTGCCTGAACACCCCCATTTAGGAGGGGGGTGGTTGATATCCTGCATCTGCACTCACAGAGAGCTGCAGCACCTTTCCACCCCAACTCACCTGGCCCAGTGAATGCAGCCCCGGGGATTTGGTAAGAGGGTGCCATGTACTTCCATTGCAGATCCCTCTCTCCTGACACACCAATTCACCCCTCATTTGTATTCCTGTTTTCCAGGGGATCATGCTGGCTGGAGACGGCTACAGAGGCAAAACCTCCCCCCACACCCCAAATGAGAGATTTGAAGGAGCCACTGTCCTCAAAGCCCTCAAGGTACAGCACCCTCCTCCTTTTCCTCCTCTCCCATGCCCTCCCTCCCAGTCTGCACATGACCCTGACCTGTCCTTGCCCCTCTCCTTGCCCAGTATGGCTATGAGGGCCGTGTCCCGCTGAAGAGTGCCCGGCTGTTCTACGACATCAGCGAGAAGGCTCGCAGAATCGTCCAGTCCTACTTCCTGCTCAACTCCACGCTCTACTTCTCCTACACACACCTGGTGTGCCGCACTGCCCTCTCCGGTGAGGAGCTGGGGCTGCCAGTGGAGCAGGGAGCATGGGAGGGCTTCAGCCCTCCATGGGGGTTTATGAGTTCAGAGTAGCTCTGTTTTGCTACTTTGGCCGCCTAAATTGGTGACCAAGGGCTGGGCAAAGTCAGCATCCCACAGCAGCAAAAAGTGGGCAGTGCTGTCCCCAAAAAAATAATTTCTGGGATGTCTCTTGGTTTTCATATCTGCAGCTCTTCCTATTTTCTCCTTCCTTTTCTCTTGCCTCCTCTTGTCTGTCCCGTCTCCTTTCCACCCCAGCCCCAGCTCTCCATCTCACTTCCTCGCATCCAGGAACAGGCAGAGCTGTGCAGATCTGAGTCCTCAGATGTTGCCTTTTCTCCCCAGCCATTCCTTTCCTCCTCTCACCTGTGAACACCACCTGGAGTGGGGTCAGGGTAGGCTCCCACCCCATGATGGGACCCCACAGAGCATGGCATTTCCATCTCATCCATCCCTTCTCCTTCCCCCTTCCTCCACATGGTCCTGCCTAGGCCAGCAGGAGCGCAGGAATGATCTGAGCCATCCCATCCATGCTGACAACTGCCTCTTGGACCCCGAAGCCAACGAGTGCTGGAAGGAACCTCCTGCCTACACCTTTCGGGATTACAGGTAGGAAGGAAGGGAAGGAATCTCCCAGAGACTTCTCTCCCTCTGGCTGTCCCCCACCCATGTCTTAGTGGAGCAATGTGGGATATGTCCAGGAGGTGGGGGTCAGCCTTGAGACCTCCCCAGAGCTCCCCTAACTGGGGTTTCCCACTTCCTTCCCCAGTGCCCTCCTGTACATGAACGCAGATTTTGAAGGCGGCGAGTTCATTTTCACCGAGATGGACGCCAAAACTGTGACAGTGAGTTGGTGCTGTGGGCCAAAAGCTGTTCCTCAGCAGTCCATGCTAAGAGCTCTGGGCTTCCTCGGGCAGGGTGTGGCTCCTACCTTGCAAACAGCCCATAGAAAATCCTGCTGCAGAGGTGCACAGACCATCTGCTCCCTCCCTAGAGGCTGTGCCAGCAGTAAACTGTGGATTAGGGATTCTCCCCACCACCAGTGCAGGCAGAGGGATGGCTGGTAGTTGTCCCTGGCCTGGAGGACTGCGGAGCTGCCACCCCATCTCGTGGTCAAACATGAACTGGTGTCTCCATACAGATGCAGGTCTCTTGTTTCAGAGTGGGTCACAGTGGTGGACATCAGACCCTGAGAGGGATGTAGCTCAGGCATGAGCCCTCACCTCTGTTTGGGGCCATTAAGGAAGCTGGGCACCCACTCTGTGGTTGGACAGAGGTCTGGGCACCATGCTGGGGTCTCTGGAGAAGCTGGAGAGTAGATTGTGTCTACTTAAGTGCCCAAGGGTTGGTTTGGTTGGCAGTTCTCCTCCTGAGGTCCTGCAGGACTCTTGTGGACTCTGCCAAGAGAAGAAAGAAAGAGGTGTTTCACAGCCATGCCAGGCTTATCCTGGACCTCCCTGGAGTTATGCCATGGCCCCATTTTGCTCTAGGTGGTCATCTGTAGGCTTTGCAGAGACTCTGTGCCATTATGCCCTTTCTTCACGATGTCTGCACAGCAGGAGCAAGCTTCACACCTCCCTGTTTACCCCACACATTTTGCCAGCCACGCCTACAGCTCTACATGTCCCCCTGAGCAGCTCACCAGATCCTGGGGCGATGCAGAGGGATGCCCAGTGAGGTCCCAAGCCCTGGAGCATGGTGAGCCCAGCCAAGCCAGCGTGTGCAGTCCCTTGCCAGCCTGGTTGTGCTGTTTCCCTGCAGGCCTCCATCAAGCCCAAGTGTGGGAGGATGATCAGCTTCTCGTCGGGCGGCGAGAACCCCCACGGGGTGAAGGCGGTCACCAAGGGCCAGCGCTGCGCTGTGGCTCTCTGGTTCACCTTGGACCCTCTCTACAGAGAGCTGGTGAGTCCCTTCATCGTGGTGTGAGGAGTTGGGGCATACCCAGCATCCCACAGGAACCAGGACCATCTTATTTTCTCCAGTCCCAGTACATCTGTTTTCCTCCCATTACAGCCCCTGCAGCAGCACTCCCATGATAGGAGCTGGTGGCCCCGGGACAGGTTTTTCCTGCCAGTGCTGGTCCTGGGCACGCATTGCCCTTGGCCCGTGGGCTGCAGTGCTGGGCTGGGGTGCTGAGTGAGGTGTGGAAGGGCTCCGTGCAGGGCTGGGCTGGGCTGGGCTGGGCTGGCCATTTCTGACACCTAGTGGCAGCAGCCTGATGGATGGGGAACTCCTGCAGAGCCATCCACAGCCCAGAGTGCTGTGTGAGTCCTGCTGCTAAGTCCTCCCATAGGCATTTTGGCAGCTTGAAGTCCATGGCTCTGGGCACCCAAGATCTTGGAAGATCTGGGCTGTGATGCCTTTCACCAGGCGCCCTCCACATCTGTTTTAAAAAGCTGCTGTACCAGCCCCTGCCTCCCTTTGGAAGCAATTCTGCTCTGTAAAAGTAAAAGATACAAGACGGAGCAAAACTAAATGCAGGGAGAATGCAAAACCCTCATTCCTTTGCCTTGTGATGGAGGTGGGCTGTGAGGTTTGGGGAAAAGCTTATTTTGAGACATGTAATTCAGTTTTTTTGCACTAGCAGAAATTCCTCCAGGCTTGGTGCCTGTATGGTAGGAGATCAGCCCTGCCCGGGGAGCTGGAAATCAAAAAGCAGAGGGGACAGGAGGAGGGTGTGCTGTAGCAGTGGCTGCTAGTGAAGTGTGATAAGGGAGCTACAGAACATCAGCTCTGCCCCAACCACTGCAGCCCTGCAGGGAGGAGAGAATCAGGCACTGAGGTGGAAAGGGATTTGATTAATTTTGCCCAGCAAATCCCCAGCTTGAGTCCCAGGCTCTCCCCCACTGCTGGTTCTGGGGTAAAATCCTTGCTGTGTGTCCTCCCAGCAGCCTGAGCCTCACTGAATTAGCTGGAGCAGGCACTGAAGCTCTGCTGTTACCATTTCTTCCCTTCCCCTCTTGCAGGAACGAATCCAGGCAGATGAAGTGATTGCAATGTTGGACCAGGAGCATCTAGGACCCAGTGAAATGAACATCAACCCAAAGGATGAACTATGAACTAGGCCAAAGACTTTTTCTATTAAATATTTATTTAATATTGTTAATCTTATTAGAACCCTTCTATTTTTGTACAGAGATGCTGTATAAATTAACAGGTTAATATGATTGTGGAGTTTCAGGAATGCCTCTTCTGTGTTTAGCACAGCTTTTGGTGGAACCCTCATCCCTGTGCCAGCATCTCCTCGTGGAACTGCCTCTGCTTCCAGCATTCCCTGTTTTTCTCTAGCACTTCTTAGGACTCATTCAGGCTTTGTCTACCCCCTTGGAGAACCCTTTTTTTTTACTTCTCAACCAAAAGTAGCTGCTTCTCTTTAGCATCTGCTGGAGAAAATTCTCAGGTATCCTAATGCACCAGTCTTCCTGCTCCTGCTAGGGGAAACTGGAGCACAAAAACTGGAGTTATGACTGTCTCTCACCATTTGAAATATGCTGTTTAGGAGGAAAAAAAAGGTAAACCCAAGTCCTAGCAAAATGGAGATTTCTCTGTAGCCATGTGAAGCTGATGTTTGGGCATTAATTCTGAGCAGAGCTTCTGGAAATCAGCTGCTGAGCAGGGCCATGAGCTGTGCACAGGCATGAGGGGATGTGATTTGCAGCTGACTCTGGTGAAATAGTGTCTGTCACTCATGTTCAGTCCCTTCTCTTGCTGATGGCCTGGGAACATGAAGGATGCTGCTTCACACTGCATCCTCTGAGCTTCCAGCCCAGTCTGCTGCTGGCAGAAGCCAGGGTTTGTAGTCATAATTTCTGGGTCCCTGTTGGAAAGCAGCTTAGGAAGTTACAGTGCCATGGTGTTGGATGGTCATGGTGCAGCTCTGCACTCTGGATGTCCTGGCTGCATCCTCCCATCCTGGCAGTGCAGAAGCAGCAGATATTCATGGTGTGGTAGTATCTATTGCTTAGAGGAGTTCTGACCCAGCCTGAGGATGTTGCAGTGAAAGCAAGTAGTCAAGTAACTGCTGCTAAGCCAGTAAATCATTCCTCCCCTACCATTAAATTTAGTCCTGTGTGTGGGATCAGAGCAGCCCATATCTCAGTCAGAACAGGCACTGAGTCACAGGATTTCTGTCCCAGACATAAGGGCAGCTTTTATTTTGACCCAACAGCTGCTTCTGCTGCTGGAATGCAGTTCCTAGAAGCCAGGTTTCAGCAATTCTCACTTGAAATTACTGCAAGGCTGCAATCTATCCAGAAAACACTGCAGGGACCTTTGTTGGAGTTCACATCCTTGAGCTGCTTTGCTCAGCTCCCTGCTGCATTGTCTCTTTCCTCAGTCCTTTTCTGCTCCCCTCTGCCAGTTTTGGTATTCCCAGGACTTAAAATCTGCAAGAGAGAATTGTCTTTTCTCTTTGCTCCTGTAGCTTGTGCCTGTTCCAACCTCCCAGACTCAGAAGCCCCCTCTTCCCATCCAGTCACTGGCTGCAAAGGCTGTAGACAAGGACTGTCTTTCTGTAGAGACCTCAAAAGCTGGTCCTGGGCAAGATAGAGGGAAACTCTGCATCTGGAAAAAAAATGCCTGTGAAAACTGTGAAAAGGGAACTTTTACCACCCAGAAAATGCTGGATGAGTTATTTGCTACATCTCCTCCAATGCTGCATCTGCAGAGGAAAAGCCTCTGGGCATTTTTAAGCTACCAGCATTGCTTGTTCCTTTGTTGTTATCTCCCTTCCCTCATAGATTGTTGAAAAGATTCAAGTTGTCTCCCCAAAAAACTGCCCACAGGTTCCTGCCTTTGAAGAACCTTCCCTGCTTAAGTGCCTCTTCTGTAAATGCTTAACTCCATCCCCCTTTTCAAAGCAGCCAGAGGAAGAGCTGGGGAGAAGAAGGGGAGGGCAGCTGCTCACTTTGGAGAGCTGACCCCCATTTCATGGTCCTTCCACATGCACCACACTGCTGCATCCAAGGCTTGACTCTGAATGCTGCACCTTCCATGTGGGCCTGTGCTGCCATCCCCCAAGAACCATTGCCCAAGAGCATCCTGCAGAGCTGCCCCTCAGTGCAGCCCCAGCCCTCCCAGGGATCCCACCAGCTGGTTCTGCTGCAAGGAGGTGCAGGGGCTAGCACAGGTCATGGTTTGTTTGTTCCTGTTGGTGGTTAGCCAGAGCTGTGTCTAAATCCAGGGAAAATAAACTAAACACATCTGGGCCTGTCTTTGTCTTTCTTGAGTCAAATATTAGAAGGAGAGACCAGGGAGTTTGGGCTCTGCTTCATGATGGTACCTGTGCCTTTGGGGTTTGCTGCCTTAGACCTGAGAGCACAGCCCCCTCTCCATGCTGGAGGAGTGTGGACTGTGTGTGCTTTTGGCTGCCTGTCCCTCTGCCTTGCTGTGTGTCCAGCTGTGCAGCAACTCCCATACCATGGACATGCTGCAGGCAGTTTGGGGAGCAGGAGGGACAGCCCCCTGTGCACTGCTGGGTGTCCAGGGCCACAGCCACCTCGCTGAAACAGCCCTGCAGGGAGCAGCCTGGGGAGATGCACCACTGCAGGACTCGCTGCAAACATGCCCCAAGAAGGGAGAGGACTCTGGGCTGCCTGGGCCATGCCTTTCACCGTGCTGCTCTGCCACTGAGACCTGCTGGCAGCCTGGGCCACGCTGAAGCCAGGAAACGGGAATGCAGTGAGTCAAAGTCACTTCTCCTGTTTGTTTGTTTTTCCAGCTCTCTGCTCTGGCAAAGTCTAGCTCAGAAGTGGATTTGTATTTCTTCTGCAACAGCAGAGGTGGGTGCCAAGTTTATTGTCACTCTGTAGCCTCACAGGAGCAAGTCGCAGAACTCTTTGGGGTATGCACCAAAATACAGAGTAGGTTTTTGCATCTGTTGTATCCAAGTGGGATGGCTTGCACCCAAGGTGGCTTGGACTGAGAAGTGATGTTAACTCTTGGATTTGAGGTAGGGGCCTGGCATCTGCCAGAGCTGTCAGGGTCACATCCAGAGTGCCTGCAGGGCACCTGCCTCCCTGCTAAAAGAAAGCTGACAACGGAACTGAATGTATACACTCCTCCTTGGTCAAACAGGGACAACCTAGTGCACTTAGGTTTTTGTTTCCTTCTACTTTGGTTCATGCTGTTACTCTTCTCCTGACCTGCCAGTCTGGTAATTGCTGCTTCCTAAAGCCCCATCATGAAGCAGCTCTCCAGGAAGGCAGTGCCTGCAGTCACAGCACTGAGCTCAAAACTGATGTGCATTTCAGAGCACACCTCATGGCTCCCGGGCCAGCTCCTAGGCTTGCCCACCAAAAGGAAGCACAACCCATTTAGGTGTTGGCCATGTGTTGTACATTCCCCAGTTCTGTCACCAGCAACAGGAGCCTTTTGGAGATGGAGGTGGTTGAACCATGCCTTAGTTCCTTGTTCACTTAGCTGTGTCCTCCCTAATAATAATAATAATAATAATAATAATAATATATGTAGAGTGGGATTAGCCGAGTTGATTTATGACAGTCATTAAGGAAAAAACAACCTACCCATAAAGGAAACGTAATGGAATTTAAAAGTATTTAAAACAACAACTGAGGTGGTTCTGTGTGTGTGTGTGTTTGGGTGTGGATGTGGTTTTGAAAGTGAAGCCTGCATGCTGTTAATCCATGCCAGGGGACCTTTACTCCCAAGGAGATTTGTTTTGCTGTGATGTCCAAGTGGGCCCAAGCCAAGCTCACTCAGCCCTTGCACAAAGCTGCTGCAGGCTGTGGGGGCACTGGGGGAGCCTGCTCTGTGCCACAGGCATGTCTCAGCGAAGGGAAGCCCATCATATTTCAGGTCAATACAGATGAAATGATGCCTTCATTAAGGACAAGATTGCACTTTGCAGTCAGGGATGCAGCAACAGAGTGTGAAGAGCCAGTGGCAGCAGAAGCACCAAGGCTTGGGGAGCAGAGGCTAACAGGAGTCATGACAGCTCAGCAAGGCACCTGATGGCTCGTGCAGAGGGTAGGAGCATGGAAAACAGCTTGTGTAAGTAAAGAACCTCCAAGAAAGGCCAGCAGAAAGCCTAAGGCTGAGCCCCCTTGGGCTGTAAATGCCTTATTCCAAGTGCCTGCTGAAAGCTTCTCTCCAGCCAAAAGCTCACCCCTGAAAACTCACCTGAAAATAAGACTTGTGGCTACTTACAAAGTTCTGAATCTATAATCAAGGCTGAAATACCTAAAGCTCTTTATGTCCAGTGGCTACAGTCTAAAGGAACCTGGACATTCCATAGGCAGTAGCCTGAGAGACTTTCTGAGGCATTAATTTAAAGCAACTTGTGGAGGCTTAGAGCCATGTGGACAGTCAGTCTCCAACAACTCCACTGGATGATGACTAATCCCCATTATTTCCAAGCTAGGCTATGGTAAACTTATAAAATATGGTGTATTTGGTCTTTTTTGTATGTCTCTTTATTTCCCAGGCTCTAGAATGATACCCCCAAATACAGCAGCTCTGATCACCCTGTAAGCCCCACTGACAAGCTCTGCCAGCAGCCAACCTGGCTGAAACCCTCTGCTGCTGCCACTGCATCCCATCCCACAGCTGCATCCCTCCTGCTGTATCCCCACCCTGCTGCTGGCTCTCTGACCTGGTGATGGACAATTTGGGTGGCACCATCCCCACCGTGGGGTTGGCAGTCCCTGTGCAAGGGGGTCCCCACCTTAGAGGTGCCGTGGCTGTGGGTGGGAGCAGAGCCTGCCCTGGTTTGTCAGCTTTGCATTGCAGCTCCTGAGTGCCTGAGAGCTGCAGCAGCTCAGCCAGAGAAAAGAGTGGGCAAAGCAAGGAGATGGAGTTTGCACTGAGCCCTGCTTATCCTTCCTGCTTACCTGGGCAGAGCCTGGGCACTCACAGGCAGCTGAACATCTTCCCATGAAAAACTCTCATTAAAAAAAAAAGGTTGTTTCCTCCTGTCCACGCCCTTGCCCAGCCTGGGGGAAAAAAGAACAAAACAGCTGGCAGTGAGATAAAAATGGGCTAGTCCTGCTTTGGGGAAGAATTATATAAAAAGAGGACAGAAGTATGTATGTCTTTTGTTTCCACAACTGCTCCTTATGTCTACACCCCACTATAAGAGCCACCTTTTCCTGGGGGAGGTGTTCCTGCTTGTCTGTGCATTGGGGTATGACCCAGGCCAGGTTCCAAGACACTCTGCTCTTCCCCACATGTGGATGGCCCCACATATGTGTGCTTCTCCTCCCAGCACTCCATTTCCAAACCAGCACCCAGATGGATGAGATGCCTTGGTGTCAGTGAGAGGACCAGACCCAACGGAGTGCAGCCATGCACAGTCAGACTCTGCCCTGCTGTTCACAGCCCTGCCCTCCCTTGCGGCCTGGGGCTCCACGTGGACAGGTCCAACAGATGTCACTGAGAGCAACAGAGCTCCCCAGCACCCTCCAGGAGCCCAGCGTGTGTGGGCCACCTGACCATCCCCCAGTGGAAACTGCTGTCTCCACAGGTCTAGAGGATACCACGGCCAGCCCAGAATTGCTTTTATCTTGTTTTAAACACATGGTGAAAGCTGGCACTGAGTTTGTTTCCTTCTCATTTAGCAAAACTTTTGTTACACAGAAAAAAAAATCATAAATGTCAGCATGTCCAAACCACCTGGCCAGCATCCAACCCCACCAAAAATAACTGCAGCACACTAGAGGAACTTGAGAAAGCTCAACAGGTGACTCAGAGAGCTGCCTGGCTACCCTCACCTTGTTTCTGGTTGAAATCACCCCTGAATTTCAGGGGAGAGGGTCCAGCTGTGGTCTGGCCGGGCAGCAGCATGCAGGGCTGTGGTGGCACAGCACAAGTGCAGGAGCCTGCAGTGTGTGCCCTGGTGGGAGCCCTGCTGGGAGCAGGCACTCTGGGGGCCCTGTGGGCAAACAGAGCAGGCTGGTGAGCAGACACACTTGGCAAAGGGGCAAGTCAGCTAATGATTGTTTCCAGGGATGGTTTGGATAATGAGAATGGCAATTCTAGTAGGTATTTCCTGAAGCTGAGCAGGGCAGGGCAGGGGGAATTTATATGGGCTCAGTTTAGCTTCTGCTCCTCCTTTATTTGTAATGAGATTAGCAGCAGAGATGGCAGGGCACCCTCGCCTGCTGCCCTGATGGGGTGAGCTGATAAGCACCTCCTGCCTGGCCTTGCATGCCAGCCCAACAGCTGAGCCAAGGGGGAAAACACCAGGGAAAACCAGCCTTCCATCACACAGGGCCTTTTTGCAACCGTCCTAAGCTCAGGGGTAAAATGTTGCAGCAGACTGGCTGGCCTGATCCTGGCAGTGCCAGGAGTGGTGCTGGTATCCCAGGCAGACCAGTGTCACATCCCCTGCTTGCAGTGCTTCTGCACCCAATGTCAGCTGACAGCATCAGGTTAAACGCTTGTCCCCACCTTACTGCTGAGATTTGAGGCCACCACTTGGCCACCAATGCACCTTGGGCAGCCCCCGTGCAAGAAATGAGTGTTTGATTCGACTGCATTGTGGCAGAAGCTGTGAAGAAGTGTGACTGCCCTGCAGAGCATGTCCCAGCTGCTCACAGTGCTGTAACTGGGCTGTAGCAAAGGTGGAGAAGAAGCTGTCTTATCACCACCAGAGAATAGAATGTGGATCCCCTGACCAATTTTGAAAAAATCTTCACAGTGCTCATGAAAGGTCTGTTCATGGCAAACCCAGAGGCACCTCTGAGTGTACATAGCCCTAGCAGGGGAATTTTGTCTGTAAAACCACTGAAACCCCCAACCTGTATTTTAAAGACTCGTATTAGTTACAGCAACCAAACAGGCGTGGGCCAAGTGTATCCATCCAGGGCAGAACCTCCAGCTACTATGGGGCACCTTGGCACTGGCTTATCCTTGCAGGGCTTCCTGGCACCACTGGGCATATCTGAGGTGATGGCTGAGCCTGATGTCCCCTTCACCACGTTGTCACTGGCTGCATTGCCCCAAGCCAGGATGTCCATGAAAACATGTATTTCTCACTCAGCCCTTTTCATTGAGCCAAATCAACATGTGCCCATAGCCCGGGAGTGACCAAGTTGCTACAGGGGCTAGTTTCCCAGCCATGTGGTCATTGTGGGGAGCTGCTCCCACCACCACACAGGAAAAAACAACCCACCAGCATCTTAAAACCAGTTTGCAGCCCCCAGGCACCTGGGGGTTGTTTGTTGAGCTCCTTTCATTTCAACATCTCATGTGAGAGGCTGGGAGCTGGCATTCACTGCTCCTGTGGTGCCAACTTTGAGATTGTTTTATTTGATTTGCCAACCAAAATGGGTGGAAGGGTGGAGACTGTATTTTTCCCCTTTATTTTTGTTTTCAAAAAACCCTTCTGGCCCTGGGTGAGGCCGAAGAAGCTGAGTAGTTTCACGTCTATCTACTCTGTGACAGTTACCTGCCTACAGCATAGCCTGGCTCCTCCAAGCAGAAGAACTGGGTGTGGGTGGATGGCCTCCCTGTCTAGGTGGGGAGAGAGAGCTCACAGCCACCCCCACAGCATTTTTCTCCCCACCAAGCACACTGTGGCTGTTGTGTGAGCCCCTCCTTCCTTCCTCTGGCCAGCGGATCAAAGGAAAAATGAAGTCAGCCCATGGCCCTGGGAGAGGATGGGGCAGGCTGTGAACTCCTCAGCAGCAGTGGGGTGATCACTGCACTCATTTTGCACAGCTGCAGGGAAGGGGTTTGTCACTGAAGTGCCCAGGGAAAGCCCTGAGCCATGTGTGGTTGACACCCTGAGGTGCTCTGAGCAAACACAGAATACCTGTCCCCACACCAACCAAACTGTGTCCCAGACAGTGACTCTCAGGGATGGGATGAAGTGCATCTGGACTTTCTCTGGAGCCTGGCTGCACCCTGTGCTTCCCCAGGTGGCTCACAGAGCCTTCACAGCAACTCTGCAAGCCGAGCAGCCCAGGAGGGTTTTTCCATCTCGCTCATGGCTATGAAGAGGCGGATGTTCATGAGCATCTTCCAAAAGTTCAGCTACGAACAAATGATGTGCTGTGCTCTCCTGTGCCCTGCAACCTGCCAGGTCCACCCTGCCAGCCACAAGCCCACAAGATGCTGCCACAAGGCTTTCCTGGCATCTCAGGCTTGCCCACCCTTCTGGAGCCTCCTGAGAGGCTGCAGGGAAAGTAAACGTGCCTGCACCAAAGCCAGGTGCTGCAGGGAGTGAGAAATCCTGGTTGATGAGCACACACCCTGCCCTGCTCAGCTGGCACCCGGCACGTCCCTCCCTGTTTGCCGCAGTGCTGCCCCTGCAGCCACGACCCGCACCCTGCTAATGAGTCTTTAGTTCCCCTTGAGGTGGAAGATGCCACATCCTTTCTCCCTTTTCAGACTAATTACATTGAAACAAAAGGGGAGATGCACCACACCAGGAATGCTACCGAGCCTGTGAGTCCCCCACCCAGAGGGATAATGTGGGAGCTCCTGATGGCACGGATACGGATACGGGAACCAGCAGCCAGCCTCCCACTCCTCTTGCTCAACTGCTGGCGCCACCAGGAAAGATAACAAACATCTCTCCTGCTCCTGTGATGGGCCTAGCAGCAAAAGGAAATTTCCAGGTCAGAAGCTCCTGCTGGGTAGCCCATGCTCCAGGCTATGGGGAAGAGCTTTAATCCCGTTTTGCTCCCACTGTAAGCACTCCATAAACTGGGGAAATCCACGTGCTGCACACCCCAGGCACTGCCTTGGGTTCTCCCCTGCTGCCTTCAAACTTGATCTCACCTCCAGCACTTCCACCCTTCCCAAGAAATTACATGGCTGCTGCCAATTCCTTCTAAATACCTGCATCTTCTGGAGAAAACCCAACAGGACTTTTTGTTTTCTCGTCCTTCAGTAGCTCTGCAAGCCAATAGCCACCATGTGCCAGGCCACGGTAGTCTGAAGGCAGCTCTGCCTTGCAGGCACACTTGGTGTGAACAGGGAAAAATGCACCAAAGGGATCATCCTGTTCTACCCTAAAAGGGGGAAAAGGGCAGAGTGCTGCCTGGGAACACAGGCCAGCTCTGGGAGCAACACCTTGATCTTTTCTCTCCCTGTCATGCTGGGCCACCCCAGCCAGCACTGCTCTTCTCTCACTTGCAGTGGGGATGGTCACAGCCAGCTACAGCAGCATGAACGGGAAGAAAATCAGGCTTAGGAAACTGGCCTGAATTAGTGTAGATGTCTGTCTTGGGCATCCTTTTCTGCAGCCTCTCTGGGTTTGATTTGCCTGTCTCAACTGTCAAAGCTATTCCAGATGCCCTGGCCTAAGCAGGCATGCAAGGATTAATCTGTGTTCTCCTTGGGCCCAGCATCACCTCACTTCAAATGGAGATGTGAGACTCAAGAGCTACAGTTTCTTTCCAGCTAGATTCTCTCCATGGGCTTCATCGCCTCTGAAACATCTCTGTTCTGCTTCCTGGCCATGGGGGCACTACTGCAAAAACAACAGCAAATAAACAAACAAACTCCAATTTCATTCACCTGGGGCCTCTTCAGACAGCAGCTGGTCACTGCCTGTGTAGGATCCAGGGTGCCTTCACCTCCTCACCTGCCCATCTTCATGTGGCTGCTGGCAACCCTGGCAGGGCTTTCAGTCATGTCCAATTTCCTCACCTCGGAGGCAAGGCTGAAACCATCTGAGACAGCTGCTGCCCATGGCCTGACTAACGTACTTGCCTTAATGGTTACTCACTCATGTTTTACCCCTGGGTGAAATGATAAGGTTCTGGGCCAGGTGGAACACGTTCAGACATCTCTTCTTCGGGGCAAGGTGAGTCTCTGCTGTTAGAGTTGTGCAAAATCAAGTTTGTGTGTGGTTCTGGTGCATGCCTTTTTACTGTGAGCCCTAAACCTCCAATGCACAGCACAATCCTGCCCACTGATAGCTCCTAAACAACTGACTTCCTCCTGTTCAATCACTAATTAAGCAGCAGGAAAACTAGAATATAAACCACAATAGAAGCAACTGTATTGCTACCCAGTCACTTAAAGCTGAAATAAAACTTTTCTCTAAGGAGAGCAAATCACCCTCAGTGGCAGGCAGAAACCACCACAGGCTGCTCCTCCAGCTAAGGGAAGCCCTGCTCAGAATTTTCAAAGGATGTTGTGGGTTTGAGGCTTCCCAGAGAGGGAGGACTGGCCTCCACAGGCCAGTGCTCATGGCTGGGTATTTGCTCAGCATTGGCCTTGAGAGGGCAAATACTGCCCTGAGGGGAGGGCACTGGCACTGCTCTGGGGCCAGGCTCCTTTCACACGGGCATTGCAGCACCTTCCAGGCACAGCATGGTGGAGGCCACCCTTACCTCCTGTTTCTGTGGAAAACATCTCCATGGAAATACTCCTGCTCACCTTCAGGCCAGCAACTCTCTGCAGGCTCAGCAAGGGCTGCTTGACCGTGTCCTTGGAATAAGAAATCAATGCCTTTATCTCACATTCTGCCATGGCGCGTGGATAATTTGATGCAATTGTGTAGCCGCCCACACCTTTAATTAATCAAAGAGTTTTTCACGCAGCACTGTGCAATATTTTATTTCCTAACACCCCTGTTCTGGTGTACTAGGGTCTGTTGTAACATTTCTTACCCAATTCTAGCACTGAGGGCTATGCAGCCAAGAAGAAGATGGATCACATGTGTGGAAATCTTCAGCATTGTCTCCAGAGGCGACTGCCAAGGAATCAGAAGCTGAATTAATCAGAGGTTCACAAAGAGATTTGGGAAAACAAAACAAAACAAAAAAGAACCAGCCAACAAATGAAAACAACCTCAAGAAGAAAACAGGAAGAAGTCAGCAGATTTATTGGGGTTTCACTTAGGAAGCTCAGGAAAAAAGTGGAGGATATGAGAGAATCTCCTAAAAAACTGGGAAACAGCTTACTAGAGTTCACTGTACTAGGACAGAGCTGAAAATCCCTTCCAAGGGGCCACCACAACATTTTCCCCTTCAAACCTTCTTCTGCCCAGCTTCATGTTGGTGCTGCTGATAGGAAAAGGGAAGTGCAGGTAAAGCTGGGGATGGTTGGGCCAAATGCTGAACACTGGAACAGAAGTGCCTGAAAAATGCCTGTCCACACCTGAGAGCTGAGCAGCCTTCCTATACCTTTGAGTGCAAATGGGACTCAAAGTCAATCTTTCCAGGCTCCAGGAAAACTGGGACCTGGAGACGGAGGCAGGGGTGAGCAGTGGGGGTGACTTGCTGCTGAGCACAGACGTGGCCCCACACAAGCCCTGCCCGTGACTGCCAGCACAGCACCATTCTCCATCTGCCAGCCAAGGTGGGTGCCATCCTCTCCAGCTCCCCAGCTTCTCCTTGGGAGATGCACACCGACTCTACGGCACACCCCCGAGCTGCAGCAGGTGCCTCCCCAGAGCAGGGCCCACATGTGCCAGGGTCGCACCATCAGAGGGAGGCGCAGCCAGCTCGCAGCCCCCGGGCGAGCCGCTGGCAGCCGCAGCCCGGAGCCGCACAGGTGCGCTCGGGGGGCCGGGAGCCGAGCCGGGCCTGGCGGGGTGCCGGGCTCCCCACCCAGCCCGGCTCTGCCGTGGGAGCTGCAGCCAGGTGCTGCTGTGGGAGTTCCTGGCTGCGGCGTGTGCTCTCGGCAATTACCCGCTGGTGTTTTCTCAGCTGGGAGAAGCGATGTGTGTCGCTCCGGCGGGGAGCGTTCTGCAGCCGCGGCTCTGTGTGTGCGGGAAGGGAAGGTGGAGCGCCCCTGCTGCCCTGGGGCACGGCACGCACGGTGCTGCAGCACGGAGCGCCCGTGCAGGGCTGCTGCCTCCAATGTGCCTCCTGGGGTGGGTAGGCTCTGGCTCTGAAGGCATCTCTGGGCAGAGGCTCACCAGCTAAAGGCATAGCTTCAGGCTTCTTGCACCCAAGGGCTGCCTGGGGTGAGAGGAGTCATCTCTCCTGGTTTGGCAGGTGATGGGTTTTGGTCTTCATCTTCTGAATTACTCATTTGTGCTGGACTGGTTGGGATGGGCACAATACTGGGGGATCCCCTGTGTTCACGGCAAAGGGCAGGAGAGCAGCAGCTTTCCCAAGAGGCGGCCGCAGGAAGATTGTTTTGCAACATCAACAAGTCACTTGCTTATTCCGCCCATGTAAGATAAACAAACAGGAGTTGCTGCTGCTGCCCATGCAGGTGGGGTGCAGGGGGTGAGAAGAGGCAGGTTTATAAACCTGTGCCCGCGCTGTGAGCGCCGGAGGTGGCCGGGGAGACTCGCGGTGCCCCGGGGCTGGAGCGGAGTCCGCACCCCGGGCGGAGGCTGCGGGGCCGCGCGGGGCCGCCAGGGGGCAGTGGCTGCCCGGCAGCGCTTTGCGCTTTCCCTTTTTTTGGTGATTTTTGTGATTTTTTGCCCCGCAAATCCCCTCGACAGAGAACCCACGCAGCGGGAGACGATGGATACGGGAGAGTCCTGGCTTCTGTGCAGCCAGCTCTCAGCTTGTCTCAATTGTTTCTTTTTTTTTTTTTAATACAAGTTTGGATCCTCTCCTCTCCTCTCCTCTCCTCTCCTCTCCTTTTTTGTTTTGTTTTAGCCTTCTCCGAGACACTCATTTTGAGACTGCTGGCAGCTGAACAGAAGAGGAAAAGCACCATCTCCTCCCCAGACCTGCTGATTTGTTTCGTTGCTCCCCTTAGCCCCGCACCAGTTTCTTTGCTGCACACGGCTGTGCCATGACAGTGTCTCTCAAGCTTTCAGAACTCAGCAGAGCTGATTGTACAGACAGAGCCACTCTGCTAAATATTGACTAACGAGCTTAGTCTTCCCTTGGCCTTGATGCAGGCAATAATGAAACTGCATCTTCCAGGGCATGATTCAGAGTGGGAATCTAATATGCCCTGAATGGCTCCCCTGGGACTTTCTTGCCACTGCTGATGCAGAGAGCCTAATCTCCTACCCTAGGCTGTTGGGAGAGACAATGTAAGCATCTCCCTTGCATGCTGTAATGGTTGGTAACAGCCCAGCTGCTGGTGAGTAACTGCTGAGCATGCCAGCAGGCACACACCTCCTGTTGGAGCACGTATCCCCATCATCCAGGGAAGTGGCACAGCCAAAAAGCCACTGGCTGCTGTGCCCACATTACCACAAAGGCAAAGGGCAGTGCACTGCAACACTGGTGAGAAAATCAGCTGAAAGGTTCCCCAGATAATCTTAGAGCACTCAAATCGAAATCCAGTGGTCCCTGGGCCTCTTACGGATATTGCTGTGGGAGCAGGGTGGGGCATGGCACTGCTGTGACTGCAGTCACCAAGGCAGAAGCACACTGGGCACAGTCATTGTCCTCAGGTGCAGCAGGGACCCTTCAGGCCTTGGCTTCAATGCTACAGGTACACAGCCACTGTATACCACCCTCAGTGAGACCTCTCAGTGCTCATCCATGCCCTGGACCTGTAGCTGCAGATCCCTTGTCCTGCCCCAATTCCTGCATCTCGTGCCCCCTAATCCCACAAAGTCTTTCCTTGACTCACCTGTGGCCCCAGGCACCTGGCTTATTTCATGAAGGCAGAGCTGATGTTCCCAAGAATAAAACATATGACACTAGGAGTGTTTGCAAGGAAGTCAAAACATTTTAACAAAACCAGTTAATCCTCCAAACTCTCCCCCAAAAAACAACTTTGACCAGTTTGAGCTAAGGAAGTCCATAGCAATGCTCACCCAGCAGCAGGGCAAAGGACAACTACCATATACCTCTGAATAAAATCTTGGCTCCTTCATTTTAGAGAAGCAAGCTGGGAGAAAGCCACAGCCAGTCCTTGCCAACAGAGCAAAAAGATTATCTTCCTTCCTGTTTATTTGACCTTCATGGCCAGTGTATCCAAATACCAACAATAAGGCTCCAAAACTCCAGCCTCCACCTTCTGCTATATGCTCAGGAAGACAATTCTGCCATGGGTCACAGAGAGGCAAAACAACTCAGGACCCAGAAACCACGAGCTGGAGCCTGGCAGGCAGAGAGAGCTGTTTGCCAAACCCCCGTGGCACAGGCTCAGCACAGGCACAGCCCACAGGGGCCAGGCAGGGCAGCCCTGCAGGGCCTGCCACGGCTCCCCACTGACCCCCACCCCACAAGTGACAAGAGGTACACACTCCAAAGCTCAGTAAATCAGAAGGGCAAACAGCCCAAGCTCTGACTCGGTGCAGGGCTGGCTGCCCACATGGTTTTCCCATGGAGAAACAACTTGGGAAGAGGCAGAGTGGCAGGCCAGGTCTTGCAATCTTTCCCCCATGGCACAGGCAGCTGCTTTGCCATCAGGAAGGGGGTTTGCTAAGGCACACAGGACAGGAAGAACATGATGAGCAGGACACCATCCACAGGTTCCACTTGGACACTTGCCAGGTTTTGTTGTGCCCGGGTAAGCTTCATTCCAGGGCACTACTAGCTTCAGCACACTTAGGACTAACAGCAGAGAAGGGCATGCATGTCTTCAGAGTCCACCCAGGCTTGCAAAACACAGCTGGAAGCTCATAATGGATCCCTGCCCTGAAAACTTCGTGCTTGCCTCTGAAGCATCTCAATATCCAAAGACAAAATTCCAATGGGTATGGGTGGAGGGCAAAAGGGAGAGCAGCAGCTTAGGATTCCTCAGCACTGAAACCCTTGCTGTAACCTAAGCAATGCAGAGGTTCCTCACTTCAGCAGTGGATCACAGCAGTCAGAAACGACAACCATATTTGAAGCCTACTTGTTCAATAGAAACTGAAATCTTGTTTTATGTGATCCAATTCACTCATCTAGAGGCAGAATTCATCAGCTCAAACAGCAAATTCTCACAGCTGTTCTAGTAGCACTTCTCTCTTTTGAGACCAACATACTAATTTTTAATACCACATTCATTCATTCTGCCAGAGTGCAACCAGGGTGCTGTTACCTCTGGATATTCATATCTGGAGTCAACTACTTCTCTAATAATTTGAGAAAAGGGAAAAGCAACAGCAATCAGAACCAAAGAAATCATGCAGGTATTCCCTACCCCAATTAAACCAGCTCCCAAGGGAGAGTGGGGCAGCCTCTTCTTTTAAGACCTTTGTGGGGTTTTCTTTCCACTCTCCCCATTCCTCAGTATTGTCCCCCAACTGTAACCCATAAAAACTGTAAGATAGCCATGGGGCCCCTGTCAGAAACCACTGATGAAGCTGGGCTCTTAATGTGGTGGTCCATGGACAGAATGAAGCTCCCAGTCCCCTTCAGGACAATCACCCCACCAGCTCTGACATGTTTCTTCAAATCCTTGGAAGAAAAATTGAGATGCAAAGGAGAATGAAATGGCTTTGCTAGGATGCATAGGGTGATGCACAAAGCCTTTGGTGCAAGGTCAGAACTGACCCTGCCTGCTCCAAGCACACACACCCTCCCTCCAGCAGGACATGGAATGTGGGGCACTAAGTGGTCCCCAGCTCAGAAAAAAAATACGGAAATCTGATGAAAGGCCAAAAAAGAGCCATGCCAAAGGCTGAAGACCTCACAGTTCAGCAAGAGGCTTAGGGAGCTGACCTGCTGCATCTGTCAGAAAGGCAGCAGATGGATGTGTGATGGCACTTGGTACCACACAGATTCTGTGGGGACAGAAAACTGCACCCATGGGCAAGGGTGACACTAGCTGCTCAGAGGAGGACATTTCCAAGAAGGAGCACAGGGAGGAAAAGAAGGTGCTTGGGAATTCAGTGTCATTTTCAGTTCTGGCTTTTATTTTCATCCGCTTCAACAACAAGGTGTCCGAAAACACAAGAGGCGCCTTGGTGCAGGTAACATGGTCATTGCTACAAGCATTGTCAGGTACTCACTTCCATTAAGCCATAACACTTTGATGCATCAAAACAAAACAAAATCACAGCTCTACAGGGGAGGGCAAAAGCTACAGCAGTTCAAACTCACTTGAGATTCCAGTTAGAAAGAAGTGGGCTCCATAGTGACATACAGTAGAAAGGTTTTCACAGCATATATTTTAATCATTAGTGATGCAGCAGAAAAGCTCCATCTCGCCGCTGAGTTCAAAAGCAGATACTGAAATTCATGTACCGATTCTGGGCACAGCATTAACTGCATTAACCTTTATAGTCAGAAGCTCCCTAGATCCTAAAAGGACAGTGTCTTTTGCATCAATGTATGTACAATACTGAAGCAGCTCAGAAGGACTACACAATGGAGATGCAAAACCTTGGAGATGAGAAGAGTACAGCCTAATTCACCTCCAGGGATTTGTAAAGTATCTGCTCTAACTCTTTCCCCACACTAACACTGCCCTGCTGAATTAATCCTTGCATCAAGTCAAGAGCAGAACGACCCTCATATTTTGTACCATATAGAAAAAATAAAGAGCTATAGTAAGTTCTCACACTGAGCATGTTAAATACTTTGAAATCTAGGACACTGCTCTTTGAAGTGTTACAAAATAAAATGATACCACAGGCTTTCAGTAGATGCTTCCTCCCCCCTCAACTGCAAAGTAACACCGTAATCTCAGTATGAAAAATACAAATGTATTCATCCAGTGACTGGCTGTTTGTTACATGATTTGTAACTGTAAGCCTTCTGCATAAAAATAATAATTAAAAAACAGAAAAACAAACAACAACATTTAATTGTGGTTCTGTCAAACCCAGTATCCCAAGAAGAAATAAATCTCATCATATCTCACTGTAGGAAAACAAAAAATTACACATACAAAAAATATTTATATACAAACTTGACAGTGTAACCATCTGGCATTACCATTTGTAGCTAACCAAAACAGGCTTGCAGAGCCACCAATGCAACACAGATCTGGCACAACAGACAGATGGAGGATACTAACCATATCGGACTTAAATGAAATTCGTGGCACAGAGCAGGGCCCACAAACAGCCACTGCATTGAGACAGGAATATTCAGCTGTAGTAAGGCAGGATAATTCCTTTAAGCTGCTTTTTCCATCTTTCCCAGAAAAAAAAAAAAAAAAAGGTCAGGCTTACTGTTAAAAAGAACAAGCCAACTTAAAAGCAGCTGTGCAGAGCCTTGCTCCTCAGCTTAGGTTGTATACCTTAGAGTCTCAGTGCTTTGGCTAATAAAAATGTGAAAATACACATTGTTCAGTTATTCATCCACAGGACCACTGGCAAGCAGAGGAAATGCCTCAGAGCACAACTGTGGTAGAACCAGTAAAGAAAAAAACAGAGAAAAATAAATTTCTCATGTAAACATGGCTTATTGCGATAACAACACCCATAATTCCCAGAAATTATCTTTGCTTTAAGGCAGCTTATGGTTATTCTTCTAGTTGCTTGTCACTTAACCTATAGCAACAAACACAAGCAGTTACATCCCATTACAGATATACCTAAAGATGAATCTGGGTTCCTCCCAAGTAATCTAGCATGGTCCAAACAAAAGGTTGTCTGAGTTTAGGTACCTGAAGTTGTACAAATGGGCGTGCAGCTCTCACTCCTCCATTTAACTGGAGGCTAGGTGGGCAAATCCTTATGCTAAACTAGGCAGGCTGCATGTGTGGCAAAGCCTAATTCTATAGCTCCAATGTCAGGAGTATTGCAGTATACTGTTAAAGGTCAGGTGGGGACAGAATTCAGGAGTGACCAGTAGCTTTATTTACACTTCCAAAGGCACAAACCAGGACATACATATGAATGTATACCCAAAACAAGGGGAAACAGTGGCTTGGTTTTTCCAGAGAAGGCGAGGGACAAGGCAAATGTAGGATGCAGGTGCTGTCAGCGCTGGCCTGCCCAGCAAAGTGCATGTGCTGTCTCCGCTGGAGAATATTACACATGAACAGAGCACTCAGCTCCACGGGAAGAGGCTGTTTAAGTGCAGCATTCAGCAGATGATTCCCATTTATTTTTCAGATAAACTGTCAGTTCAGGGTTGGGTTGCTTTGGGTTTTTTTGCATTTGGTTTTGCTGTTGCAGTACATTTGGATGCTTGCGGTTTTTTTTTTCCAGGATTTTGGGATTTTTTTTTTTAGGTTTTTTAGAATTTTATTCCAACCTTCCTGCTTTACAAAGTGGGATAGCTGGGTGAGAGAAACATGTTTCAGGTCAGGGCACCCACAAGGTGTGTGAGGATTCAAAAGTCAAGAAAAGAAGCCCTCTCCCCAAAGGAAAACACAAAACAAGTTGGCCCTCTCAAGAAGGTCAACACTAGTCAAGGAAATACCACCCACCTTCCCCCTTTGCTCAGCTCTTCCCCTTGCAAGAGCTGGGGTGGAGGTTGCAGTCCAGGAGCACGACCTAGACAGCACCCAGGGCATGACCTAGCAGGAGTGAGCAAGAGGGTTCCCTCTGCCCTCCGTCCGGGGGTGCAGTACCAAGCAGAAGGAAGACAAATGAAGGGCTGAGCAGTTCGTGGCCGGGGCGGGGTGGAGGGGGGCCGGCGGGTCTCACTCCCCCTCCTCTTTGATGCGTTGCTGTTTGTTGCGCCGGGCATCCATGTCGAAGTTGAAGTCGTTCCACTCGTCGCGGGGCGGGAAGGAGATGGTTTGGCGCAGCGTGAAGCGCACGGCGTCGATGACCCGCTCCCCGCGCGTCTCGCTGGAGCCCACGCTCACCGTGGAGGCGCCGCTGGGGGTGCGCAGCAGGTGGGGAGGGGAGGAGAAGTCATGGAGCTGCCGGTGGTCCAGGATGCCCTTCCAGATGGCATGGCGGAACTGCTCCGGGATCTTGAGGCTCACCAGATCCTGCAAGGAAAAGTGCAGGGCTTAGCACTTAGGGCTTATCCCAGGGGGATCCCAGGGTAAGCTGGGCTCACAAGGAGTGAACACAGCCTCTAGGCCACCAAAACTGCTAAAACCCACGTAGCCACGATGCGCAGCAGAAGACAAACCACTACTCCTGGAAGAGGTGGTTCACTCTGGAACAGGCATGTGTGGCCACGAGGCAGCAACGGCCTGTTTTGAAGGCACAAAGTCTATTTTTAAGTTGCACAAAACAGTTGTTCATGCATAAGATGTGTTGACCTACAGCTAGAAGCTTAACTGGACTGCAAGGCCTCCAAGACAACCTCAGGGAGATCTGCTGGCTGTCAGTGGTAGGGGATGCTAGGCTGCTGAAGGTCAAGGGCCTTGAAAATTTCCATATTAATTACAAAGTGTGCAAAAGGATTTTAGAAGCCTGAGCTCCAGTATCCAGAGCTCTGGGTGTGACTCCACAGGAACTGTCTTAATTACTTTAACATAACCAAATATAGTAATAGACACATAGCCTTAGAAAACCTGTACTTTGAGGCCCCATCGTTTCCGGTGCAAAACATGAGGGTTGCATTACCTAAACTCTGGGATACACGGTATCAGCTTCTGAAAAAATTAGCCACCAACCTCAGTTAATTTGGGTCAGCTTTTCTAATTAGAGCAGCAGCAAAAGGAAGGCAGCCCATGCTAGGGAGCAACAGCACCACAGTCTCCCAAAGTCTCAGGGAAAAAAAATGGGACAGCCAGCTCAGAAGAGAGCAATGGCCCTGGAGAGGAAGCAGCAAACCTGCAGCAAAAGCCATGCAAGAGTAAAAAAGTGAAAACAACAAACAGGGATGAGATGCCAGTGGCAAGGGAAGATGATTAAGGTAAGGCCAGAAAACAGAAGCTGGGAGGGAAAATTGCAGACCACTTCTGGAGAGCCTACTTGTCTGCAGGCGAGTGAGGTGTAAACTGAAACCAAGCCTTGCAGAATTACAGGCACGTGGGCTGGGGCCACTTCAGGGGCTCAGACAGACAGAGCTGGGGAAGGGGAGACACTCTTTCTCTGTGCCAGGCAAGGCAGTTACAGTACTGGCCCCAAGTCCAGCCTCTCTTCACCTCACAACATCTCTTCTCTATGTGCAACAGCTTTAAATCGAACTAATAATGTAAAAATAAAAGTATACTCAGTCTGGATTTCTGACCTGTTCCTAAGGCAGGGCCAAGAGTGCAAACAAAGGAAATGGTGAGGAGTTACTTACATCCATGGAGTAATGCTCAATCTGATAGATGGTGGTCAGCCCCTGGGTCGTGAAATAATCCACACAGGATGAGCAGCCCAACCTCGCTAAGAAGCTGCAGAGGAGGAAGGAAGGAAGGAGAGAGAAAATAGGATCACCCTGGCTGCAACAGCCCAAACCACAGAAAAACCAAACACTCAGCCAATCTGCAGCAACAGGAAACAAAGCCTTCACCCTTGGCTTGACCTCCTCCAAGACATCCCAGGCCAGCAAGCCACATCGCTGCCACATCAAACAAACGAGGGAGTCCTTCAGCTCAGCACCCAGCAGACAGCCCTCATGGCAGCATCTTGCCTAAGTTAAGAGCTGGTGCTGCACAGCCTGGGTCTTGAGGCAGGAGGGCTCACACAGACCCTCCTGCCAGGTCACATCACCCAGAAGGTGGCTGAGCCCACGGCAGCCTGGTGCAAGCACAGAGGGCTTTAGCAAGACATGGGGTCTAGGGCTCAGACACATCATGCACTGCCAATCAGCACATTCTTCCCTAAGTGTAAAGGATTCCTCATTTACGGGCAGCATCTTTCAACTGGTTTGACCTCACAAAGGGCAGAGGGGCTTCTGACCCCAGCCACGGCTTGTCAAGGGGCCAGAGGGGAAAAAAAGAAAAACAAGAAATGTTTGCAAGACAGCCTGGCACCCTCAAACTCCACCAGTCCAAGAGATGCTGCATCCCTCAGCTTTCTTGCAGTCCTAACATCCCTGTTTCTCTCAGCTGCTCAGAGGTGGGGATTTGAGGCTCGGTGCCCACAGGGTGCCAGCCTCAGGACTGCCAAGAGCCCAGTGGGATCCAGTGCTCCAGGATCATTCGGGCTCCAGACCCAAGGGCTCTGCTCCCTTCGTGTGGGCAGCGTGCCGGGCAGCCTGCTCCCGCTCACCTGACGATGCTGCAGTCTGAGGGGTATGGAGGAGGGGGGGTGCAGTGGGACGTTGAAGGCATGGAGAGGGGAGGAGGCAGCGCCTGCGTGGGGCTGAGGCCATTCATGTCACCGGTCATGGCCATGTGGGTGCCCATCATGGGAACTGGAGGAGAGAAGAAGGAGGAGCACATTGTTACCCAGGCATGCCCAGATCCTGGCTTTGCCCCCAGCACAGCACCCAAGGACAGCACCCACAGAAGCAGCCTGAAATCCCCTGTAAAACCCTGCACAGGGCAAGCTCGTGAGATGTTTCAGGCAGGGCCAAGGACCAGATGACAGACAGTCCTTCTGGAGCTCTCCCCTCACAGGAGAAAGTGCCACCATCGCGTCACCTTCCCTCCCAGACAGGCTGGATAGAAACCCTGGCTTGCCTTGCCACAGGAGAGGAGCAGGACAGAGCCAGCAGAGTAACCTAATACAGCAGCCAAACAGCTTTGTTTTCAGAGACAGCGAGAGCACCAGAAGGGGCTCAGCAACAGGTGTGGGCAAGAGTCCAGCTGTTTTGAAATAAATTAAAAAACAAAACACCAACCAAAAAAGCCCCAACAAAACTCAGCCCCCAGAACCATGTCTGTCATCCTGGATTTACAGGACTGCTGAGCACACAGCAGCAGCCAGGAGGAACAGAACTGCGAGATGTTTCCTTTAAAATTAAGAACTGTCTTAATTGAACCGAGGGAAAAAAAATGCTGCCAACGTTTGCATCTCCTCTGCTGGGAAAGGAAGAAGAAACAAGTCTCGAAAGCCAGAGGACAGTGCAGCCAGCTAGAAGCAGCTCTGATCACCCTGTGAGGCTCTGAGCAGCATACTGAAGCCTTGCCCCATGGCACAGCAGCGAGCAATATTTATTTGGCTCTGCAGGTTTACAGAGAATGACTCCAGGCTCTCCAGCTTAGCACCAGCCATGTGGAGATGCCAAGTTTCCTTGTCCAGACTAGCAGGGAGCACGCAGACAACGGGAGAAGAAGGAATAAGAGTTTCTTACTGTTGGTTCCCATGCTGTCGGGGATGGTGGTTGGGGTCAGGGCGTTGCGCTGCTGGGGGTTGATGAGCTGGCTGACCGAGGGCAGCTTGTTCATGCTGTTCATTTTGCTGAGTGGTGGAGAGTTGGAGCCATAGGAGGACTGAGATTGCATGGAGGTCCTGCAAACCAAGGAGATGTTAGGAGAGAGATCAAAGCAGCTGGTTGTTCAGAGTGTGCACCCAAGGGGCTACATGGCCAGGGAAATCACTGATACCATAGAAGCATCACAGATAAAGATCCTTGGAGAATGAGCCAACAGGAAATAAGAGGTTTCCCAGATATTCTCAACACTTTAAAAAACTGAAATACCAAAAAAAGGACAGCTTAATTTTTGGTTGAAACTTTCTATTTAAGGAGAAGTGTCTATGCAAGTTTTTCAGCTGAAAAGAAAATATGGAATGCCAGCAAACATGTGCCAAGATCTGAAGAGTATTTTTAAGTTAAACTCTCCTTGTGGTGAAAGACTTTTTCATAGGAACAAGAACTGAGGAAACTATCTCAAACCATTCTAAATGCCCCTGAAACCCAACTGCAGAAACAGTTTTCAGATTGGGTCAGGCTTATCACCTTGTTTTTTCCAAAATTTGTAGCTATAACGGCCAGAAACTCCTTGCTGAAGGCAGATTCCATGCGCTTCAGGGACCATTACTGAGATAGTCAGAGCTGCCCGGGATGCCAACAGACAACTTTTGCTGGTGTTAATGCAAACCTGGTATCCAAATCCCCCTGCAGGCTGCTTGCAAAGAGGATCGGGTTCCTGCTACCACCTGACAACAGCACTAGCCTCCCTCAAGTCCACTGAGCCCCAAACTCCACCCAGCATACTCATGGAGTGGGCCAGAGAGGCTTGCCAGAGCTCCCTGCTGCCCAGCCCCGAGGGTCCCAGCTGCAATCCTGCCATGTAAGTGATCCAGACTGCCAAGACTGGGCTGCTTCTGAACGGCAGCCCAGCTCCCAGATCGAGTTACAGCTGTGGCATCCCATCTGGAGCGGGGTCCTATGTGGGACATGCAGAAAATTATCATTAAAGCTGGTCCAACAGCACAAGGGAACAGGTTTTTCTCTCTCTGACACCAGGGGCATTTGTAGGACTGGGCGAAGGTTTGGGAAATGTGCCTGCTTTCCCACAGTTCCCAGGCACAAGTACCCTCAAGCTCTGGTCACCCTGCAGAGCAAAGGCCACCCAGCTTGCCACAGAGCCCAGCACTCCTATCACATTGACCCCATGGTGAGTGTCCAAGGGCACATTCCCATCTTATTTCCCATTGAGAAACTTGTTCCCATCGGGGTATGGAACTGGTTACAACAATTCCTGGGAACTGGCTTTTCTTCTATGCAAATAAAATAATTATTACTCCAAATAAGCAAAGTGTAAAAGGAAAGAAAAGGCTTATTCCTAGACAATTTATTAAAACCTTCAGCATTCAAGGTCAAGTTCCATACAATTACATTGTCTCCAGCTTCCTGCACTTTCAAGACCTGCAGTGTTGGGTGGAGAAAACATCTATGCTAACAGGCTAGAGTATCTAAGGCCCTGAAGAAATGTTACCTAATTACACAATTACAGGAGGTACAGAAGGGTGTGAACTGTCCTTTGGCAGTGAAGATGCAGGACAAGATCCAGCAAACTTCACAGACTCAAGGAAGTGGAAAGCACAAGAAGCTTCACAAATTAATATTAACAATGGCAGCAGCTCCCAAGGGGAAGTGAAACCAAGCCATGAAGTTCAAACCTGACTTTTCAGAGTGAAGGGAAAGATTCAGATCTGACGTTTCAATTCCCCAATTATGAAAGTTGAGGCCAGCAATGAAATTCAAGTCAAGTTCACACCGCCCTTAGCCCAAAAGGCTTTTGGATTTAGGACCCATGAGTATTTCTACTTCATGGGTTCAAGCACTTATCTTAAGCTTCAGCTGAAATTAACACACACCTGAAGAGTCTTTTATGGCAAAATCTGCATGATCTGCAAGTGAGGAGGTCAATGAACACAGCAACATTCCAAATCAAATCAACAAAGGCTTCCCAAAGGACACTGAGTTGCATTGTTTGAGGTCAGCAGTGGACCTATCTCTGCCCTCTCCACCACCAACAGTGATCTCAGCAGAGCTAATTAGGAGACTACAGAATACTAGGGGGTAAAAAAACCAAAAAGCAATCAAGCACAAGCCAGCCCAAAACTTTAGAAAACAAAGGCATACTTTAACATATAGCTTAGGGACTCCACGCTTATCTCATTCATACTCAAAAGATTCAAGATTAACATCATCAAGTTCAAGGGAATAAAACAGAAAACAAAAGCATTTTTCTTTGTACCCACACTAGTTTCAACTAAGCTATTCCATCACATGAGTAGATGTTTAAAGGCAATCTAGCCAAAGAGAAGTCTCAAGATAAACCAAGATGCAAAATTTTATTGAAAATTAATGTCACACATCAATATAGCAAGAGCCTTCGAAACACAAGAAAATGCTTTTGGTATTAAGCACAAGGACTACATGGTGTTTGAGGACCCATTTAAAATATATTGCTTTTTTTCCTTGATTTTTAAAAACAGATATAAGAATGTCATGCACAGTGATTTTCATTAAAATTTTACTTACTAGGTCTCAAGAAAGATTAGAAGTCAGAGCATTAACATTTCTTTGATATCAATGCCAATGAAATGCATTTTAATATCAAGATATAAGGACTTCAATTAAGAGACTATTATACTTCTTGGAACAGTCTGATACAAAAGGCACTGAGTCACATTCTGCAACTGAGTTTTCTCTCTTCAAGAGGCTATGTAATTATTTAGCAAATAACATTTGTAGTTATGCAAGCTCTTATGAGGGCAATCAGTCTCTCATGCTTCAAGGCATATACTGATCATCTCAAGAGGTCAGGAAGGAACTTTCTTGTTCCATATATGAACAAAGTTCAGTTCACAGTCTCGTATAACTCTACATTTTCCCAGCTCACTGGATACCAGCCCTTCACCAGAGGCAGCAAACTGCTGGGACAGACCAACTACCTGACTGAGCAGACCAGAGTCCTCGCTGGCTAGAGGAGCACACAGCCATGTAAGATTTCAGGTATGGGAATTTCTCAAGGCAGGCCATGGATGCAATCTGCTCTCCAGGGAATGGCTGTAATAGAGGGAGTGGATATATATCAAGTAGTTGACACAGACTGATATAACCTGAGTACGTGATAAGGCCCAATTAGTCCACTTGGTTATTCCTTGAAAGGAAAAGCCTTATTTTCCTGAAGATACAGAGATGGCAAAGAAGCAATGAAAAGACAGCTGGGGTAAAGTTTTCATTTTATCTGCAGAGGACAGACTACAGAGCAACTCAAATTGCTTTCAGCTCCAGGTAGTTGATAAAAGAAAAAAAGAATAGCACCTTCTAATATATCCACCTGGTAGCTGGAAAGCAAATCAAGCCACCACTAAGATCAGCATCACAATCATCATCCTCTTACAGCCAAGTGGGACAAATCAGAAAGGCTCTCCAGAAAACAGTAAGATCCAAATAATTTACATTCTTGTTCAGTGGAAGTATGAGAGGTTGTATTGCCCATTACAGTACAAGGCATTTCCTAGAGGCCACACCAAATGATGAACTGGAATCTTCCAGTGCAGGCTGTAGATGCCTCTTCAAACTTGCTGGTGAACAGGTCCAGGAGCAGTGCTCTAAATACAGATCAGTATTTCCCTGTCACAGTACTTCCACATTGCCATCCAGAAGCAGAAAATGCAAAAATCCAGGAACAAGCCTTCACTGGAAGAACAGAAAACAGTGCCAAACATAATCCTGTGTCTGGGCTGCATTTACAGTTCAGGTTCCCACCTCTCACAGGGAAAGGAATCACATTGCCTTTCTTTTCCCAAATAAAAAGGCACAGAACAATAGTGACCTGCTTTGTGATCTCAAAGAACTTCCTGGAATTTCCAGGCAAGGTAACAAGGCACTTGATTTTGATTAGCTTTACACAGGTACGACCGTAGAGCTGCAACTCTATGAAATAGGCACTGCTAGTGCTTAATTAGCTGTTATTTATATACTTAGCCCCAGTTTTGGGGACTCTTTTCCATCAGCCCTCCTCCACACTGCTATGGTAGAGCAAGTCTGGCTATCTCCAGTGTCTTAGCAAGAGATGGGATATGGGTCCCAAAGGAGATGTCTGTACGAGTCATCACCTGCTCAGATCCCTGCTCTGCTGCCTAGAAGCAGATGCTGTGATGGTCAGAGGTAAGAGTCTTCTCTAACTGCATCAGGCTTTTCTTCCTTGGTGGGTGGCCAGGTGGCCTGCTCTGTGTTTGGGAGGCACCTTCTCTTCACGTTGCCTAACCTCAAGTTTGTCAGAGCTGTGTCTGCCCCAAATAAATCCAGCAGACTGCACTGCAGGGCACACAGATCCCCAGCAGGATTTATACAGCCTTCTGACTTTCTCAGGAGCTGCTGATCACTGGCATTTGCAACTGAGCTCTGCTCCCCAGCCACTGTTCCTTTGTACCTTCAGTAACTTCCTCACATTTCTACATCTTGCTGCTGTGAACATTGGAGGCTTCCTCGGAAGCAATGCCTGAGAGTGTGGGTTGAAGAACCCTTCTCTCCCAGCATTAGGGGCTGGTCTTCATGTGAAGATGTTTGAGCACCTCTCAGTGGGCAAAATGTCCACCCTTGAATCCCTCCTCCCTCACTGGAAGTATCCACATCCAGTGCCATGCTCAACGTGGCCAGCTTAACTCCATGGCATGTAATTTGCCTGTTAATTGTTCCTCTTTTGTGACAGTCTGGGCTTGGCACAAACCCCTCCTAGCCAAGCCCTATATGAATGGTTTTCAGAGACAGAGTTTGATAAAAGCAGTGTGAGAATTTACAAGTCCTTGCTGAGAAAAAGTCTTCTGTGCAGGAATTGCTAAACCCAGAAGCACTTCAGACACAATTAGTAAGACCCTCTGGTTGCAGGATTAATGGGCAAGGTGGACATGGCCTGAGGCCACTTGGCTGAGTCAACTGCAACATGTGATGACACTGCTTTCTTTTGAACTATGAGGCTTGGAGAGATGGAGAAAAAGATAGGAGGGCTGATGAAAATGTTAAGGCAACATCTAAACTTCTGAATATCTGTAAGGAGAGGGGCTAGGTCCAACCCCTTTTCACAGCTAGGGTACTAGGGAGTTTTGGACACTCTGCCCTTTACACCCTGGGCTGCAAAGGGACAGGGACACTGGGCACACAGGGATATCATTACAACTCTACCACACATTCAACTTGTGCAGTTCAGCTCACCACTTGGGTCAAGCCCACAGAGTCAGGAGGAACTCCCTAAGTTCAATAAAGCTGGATCAAAGTCAGCAGAGCTGGTGCAAAGTCAAAATCACACGGCCTTCCTTACAATGCTGATGTACTTTATATCAGACCCTTTAGGGTTAGAAATAAGTGGAAACAACTCATGATGCCAAAGTCCAAGGCTTTTCTGCAGAAAAAAAAAAATTGATTTCTTAGCAGTGCCAGTTGATAGAATTATTACCTCTCCCTGTCCAGCAGTACGAAATACATCAACTACTTACACTAGTGCATGACCAGCACTGAAACAGGCCAAATTGACTATCACAGACCATTTAAACACGTATCCTCTGCTTCCGTCCCCCCAGTCCATTGACACATTTTTTAACTTAAACAAGACAAAAGGCATTTTAAAATTGAGACCTGCTCAGAGAAACCCTGCCGAGTTTCACAAATACAGAAGTAAGAAGAAAGAGTATTAACACGTTACAAAAATGTTACACCGAGGGGAAAAAAGTTACACCAAGACAGACAACATTGTGGTTCCCGACCTCGCAATGCTATGGGTTACAGCTAAGAGGTCTGTAGAAGTGTCTGTTGTTTTTGCAAAGTTTGAGTCCCTTCAGAAGTTTACTCTCACTATTCACTCTGCTGCTATCAGGCTGTGTATTTGCCCCACTGTTCCTAGTCCTGCCAGCTGGGCAAAGTGACCCTGCCAGCTCGGTTTATGGATATACTGATGGGTTTGGGGGGCTGGAATGTTTTAGGATGGCATCGGTCTGTTTGGGAGGGTCTCTCCTTGAGTCCGTGAGTTCACTCCTGAAGCAGGCCGAAAGGAGACTGTAAAGAAGGAACCAGAGAAAAGAAAAAGATGAATGTACAGGACCCTTTGCCAGCTACCAAGAGAGAAACAGTTACTTTCCACCTTCATGATCACAGTATGGGCTTTCAAAGAGGGGAAAAAGCAGATGTCTTAGCACCTACAGTGAAGGTATGCAACAGGGAGATTCAGGAAGCTGGAAAGCCCCAGGCACAAGTGAGTGCTTGGCAAGGAAGGGAAAACAACCAGTTGATAGGGAAACCTGATGCTGTCCTAGTCTCATGAGTACAAATAAGGCCCTGATAATGTTTCCAGTGACAAATCTAGGAGAAATAAAAGCACTCAACAAACAGGAAAAGGAGTGACAGCTTCCATTGAGTCCACTTCTAACTACAATCGCTTCAAACCCAGAAGCTGGTGCTAGAGAGGGAGAGCAGTGCCTATTTGCCATACTGATTACAGCTCAACTACTCTCCTTTGAAAAGCTGAGGGGTCCCTGGGGCCACCAGGTGAAGCAGAGGGCACTGTACCCTCAGAGCCCATAAAGCACTTCTACCTGATTCCTTTCATCTTGGCCATTCTGTAGTGAGAACACTATCCAGGTGCCTGGAGTTCACATGCAAGCACAGCACTACAAAACCAAACCAAATCATGCAAAATCCACTGTTAGCTTTCACACCAAAGTGAGATTAATGAGGTGAAGGTACAAAGAATGCCTTCCCCACCAGCCCCCTTCCCACAACAGCAAGCACTGGGATCCTTGCAGCTCAGCTGGAGCACTCCAGGCATTGGATAGCTCAGTTCTGTCACAGCTCACTAATGAGGTTAATTCCTCCTCATTTGGATAGTGAGTTGTGCTGCTCACTAGACTGAAAGGCAGCCAGTGGGTTCCTAGCTGCAGCCCTGCTGATAGGAAAGAAATGTTTGCTGGGGTACAAGATCCCACTTGGATGTAAGAACCCCCTTCTTGGTAGCCACTGGAAGACTCTGTGAAAACCCTTCAATCACAGGAGTTGGGCTGGGTGTTATGAACTTTATGGGTCTCTTCCAACTTGAAATATTCTGTGATTCTCTACTGTAGGAAACTGAAATACAGATAGCTTTGAAAATGGTGCTCAGCAGAGTGAAACCCGCTACATGAAAAAGTGTTTTCTAGTGAAACCCTTAGAGACTGTGCAGGTAGGTAGGTGGGAATATTGATGGTAAACATATTTCACAGCAGGGTAATGAGGAAACATTTCCTCCTCAAAGCATGAGCCACTCCTGATATCTCTCGCAGAAGTAATCATCTGGCAAATCTGTTTTACACAAATAGTAGCAGACTATGAACTCTTCTAAATAAATGTGTGTGCTGCAGTTCAAGTAAGGGCCCCAGGATTTGACAGTGAAAAAGGAAGAATAGAAACTGAAAGAAAAAAACCCAACAACTTCCCAGCTATGATCATGAAGGTATTTGGCATAACAGTAAATAGGAGAAAACCATGCACAAAGGAGCAAGCAGAGAGAGGAGAGGAGACAGAGAAATATTGTGGTCTGGCACAATGTGGAGCATTGCAGTATTTTGGTCATCTAGTGGGACACAAGAATGCTGATTGCCACCAGATTTGTCCTTCCTATTCCAGAACAGTCAGACAGCTGCATCTGCTGGCCTGTCAAATGCAGTGCTGGTCTGTATGTGCACGAGAGCCATTATACAGTTGTCTTCCAAAATGATAGATTTGTATTTTTAAAACTACCTTTCACCATGATCACTTCAACCTTACTTTTACTTCCTTACTACACTTCAAAAAAGATGAAGCTTTCCATGTTGTAGGAGCGACAAGAAAAACACTTTCCATACACCTAGATAGCTTCTCTATGTTAACTACTGCCCCAAAAAGTAAACTGAAAAATCCAGCAGTTCCTCCAGCACGGTGTGACTCTGGATGCTGCTCCATTTTGAGAAGGAAGAACTGAAGGCAACTTTCAACATCCCTTTGCCCTGGACACATTCCTTCAGATATTAAGTCATACCATGGATTACTGAGGAAGAAGCACCAAAACCCAAAGTGTACCCAAGAAACTGTTGCCTGAATATGCATTTCAGCACAGAGGACCCTGCTTGATGGCAGGCTGTGGACAGTGACAACTGCAGCAGCTCTGGACAAATACTAAAAGTTCTTTTTCTCTATGCTCCTGGCACCCTTTAAAGCTCTTAATCTTTCTCCCCTACATGAGCACACTCAGCAACTGAGAAAAATGAGTATATAACTGGACAAGTGCCAGGAGACATGCCAAAAGAAATTTCATTAAATTAAATGGCTGAACTTCTACATGCTGGTCTTAAACCTCATTCGCCAGGAACCTATTCTACTGATATAGAAAGAATGAAAAAAGTAATTATGGCAAAGCCAACTGTCAGCACCAAGGGAAAGCTGTCATCTGCTGCTGTCCATTCCTGCTTACAAAACCATTTCTCAGCTGAAATGGCTGTGGTTCAGGTGAAGCTTTGAAGACAAGCAGTAGAGCACACAAATGCCACAATGCCTAGGAGCTAGTAAATACAAGATATAGTGTATACAAACAGTGCAGATGACTGATAAAAGTAAATAACAATAATGAGATTTTTAAGTGCCCCAAAAAAAGAGTCCAGAGCCCCTGGATGCTCCAGACGTTTTGGCAGAAGGCTTTTCTCACACCTCCACAAGACTCCAGCTGACACCAAAAACACACAGATCGAAATGTGAACACATGCAGAGATCTGGCAGAAAGCTGTAGTATAGCAGAAGTCCTGAGACAAGGCCAAGGCACTGAAATAAATCCCTACAGGCTCAAGTGGGACTTATGTGGTGCCTTGGCCCCATGCTAACCTCTGCAGAGGAATGAGTTATACCCACAGCCTCCTGACACGAGATCCCGAGCACTGCCGCTGGCAGCCACCTACAACCCAGGGGCCATTTTCTGTCCCCCGAGACAGCAGGTGAAGCAATGCCCATGAATGACACTGCTCACTGCCTGTCTGGGAAGTCATTCTCTGCCCAAGCCTCTGACTGCAAAGCTTTGGGAGCCCAGACACCTATTTGGCCTTTCTTTTCCCCATCCTCCTCACACTTACAGCACCCAGAGCAACTCTGGCCAGCTGAGTTCAGAAAGGATGGAAAATTTCTCATGATCAATGTGAAGAGTCATCTGGCAAAGTGCAGTTTGTGACAATACTTCAGAAGTGTGTATAGAATCTTTTTCTGAAGTGCCCACTAGCTGTAAAGGAAATTTTTTGTGTTTCTGCTTTGCTCTCGACTTTCAGCTGCCTGTTTTACAGCTGAACAACCTGAAGTATTGTTGTACCACTGAAGCACCAGCCCTCCAGTGCACTGCAGTGGGGTGCAAGCACTCAGCTGAGCTCGTGCTCACAGTCCCAGCTCTAGACACTCTTAGCAAGGTGGTCAGATGGATACCCTGGAGAAGGCACTGGAGATGGCTCATGTTTGCTGCCATTCCCATGGAGCAATGGGACAGGAGTGCACCCATCCCCCAGCTGGGATGGGCACACACAGCAGGTTTCTGACCACAGGCTGTCAATGGCTCTGCCTTGGGCTCTGGCTGGAAGTCAAATGAGGCACTGAGCCCATCCTCATTCACCCTCTGAGGCCAAAAGTTGAAATATGTGGGATGAAAGACTCGAGAGGGACCTTGCCAGCAGTCAGGACATGCACTAGGGGAAGCATGACTGCTTTGTCTCATTGCTGAGCCCTCAACTGAGCACCATGTCCCTGTACAGAAGCCTTCTGTGTCTCTCTCCTCTCTCCCCACTGCACTGACACTGCAAGCACACTGGTACTCACTGCTTCTGGAGCAAGTGCTGGTGCTGCTGCTGCTGCTGCTGCCGGTAGGTCTCAATCGTGTGCTGGGGAAGGAACTGCATCAGCTCCAGGGACTCTTTGATCTTCAGTAGCATTTCATATGTCTCCCGTCCCCTCACCTGGGTCACAGGAAAAGGACAGGGGTTGGGGGGAAAGAAAAGCTTTAAAGGACTGCATTTATAGACCTTATTGATAGTCACCTTAGAAAGCCTTCGATAACGTCAAGTAAACAACCAGAGCAGGATGCAAATAATCTGTTTATAAAGTATGCTCACACAATAAAAATGCTAGCTTTGTTCTAGAGGTGCAGCAAATAATGCTGAAGAGTCATAATCTCACACTGCAGGCTGATGAACATCTTGGGGTTGTCATATGGCTCAGCATGGATCTACGCCAGCCAAAAGCAATATTCTGATCCAACCTATTTAGACAGAAAATGTCTTTACTTGCCTCAGATGTAAGCAGATCTGGTGCTGAATCTTACATGCCCTCAGAAAAGACAGCACACAAATTTGGGAGTTGGGTTTGGCTCTCCTTTCTTCTCCAAGCACACCATGACTTGTGATTTAAGCAACTAAACACAGCTCATGGGAAGGAGCTAAATGGCCAATTAGAGATATTTCTTGCCCTTTCCAAGTCTGCACTTAATAGAGCATATTTCACTTCTATCACTGCATTACAATTGCAATACACATAAAAGCCACAGAAGCATCCACCTATCAGTAAGACAACACCCAGTTTTCTAGAGAAAGGTCATGTGCCACAGACCCAGAAATGACAGAGGAGGAAGCCTAGTTAGATCTGGAAGACAGTGTTTCCACCAGGACAGAGAGATTCCTTGGGATATTTTCATATGCCTTGCATAAGCCATTCTTAGCACCTAGTGGGATTTTTAGTATTTTTTATTTGGAACATGTATTTAAATTAGTAGTTAATGGAATTAAAGAAAATAAAAATTATTCTTTCACACCCCAACCCCATCCTCAGTTTTTTCTGAAGTCTAGGTGAGCCTTGAGTCACCATTGAAGATACTAAACATAGGGTAAATAAAAAGAGAGAGAACTCACTGGCAAATATAAGAGCTCATCATCTGGGGAGCGTCTTTTTTTGATAGATGTCATCTGTATGCCATGAGTTCCTTGTCGAAAAGCTGGAAGAGAAACCCCAAAGGCATCCCATTAAAAAAAAAGAAAGTGGGGGGGAGAGGGAGGGGAGGAGCATACAAAGAAGAAAAAGGCAAAAAGAGAGATACAAAAGAGATATGAAGTGCATGACCAGCTCAGATCTGTAGTGCTCTGAAGGGATCTCTGCCTGAGCCATTCCAGAACGGTCCTTGCAGCTCCTGGCTCCTTAAGGGAGAAGGACTGCAGATGCTGGCTGGCCATGTCCCTTGGGGAAACACATCAGCCAAGGAGTGCTGGATATATGGCAAAACCCTGGCAAGCCACACTTCAAACAAGCAATGGCTCTTTACAGGAAAGTCATAGAAAGTTTTGGTATTACAAGGCTCACAAGGTGCTGGTGAGTCAGTGATCCACAAAAGTGAGACCATTGGCAGGAAGTAGAACTCACTGAGAAAACAAAGTCCCTTTCTAGTCTGCCTCCTGTCATAACCTGTGCCTGCTGTTCAGCCTGCTGCCTTCACCGAGTACAGGGGAAACCAAAGGTGGATTTCCACATCTGCATGTCCAGTGAGGACTTGGCTCTCTTCAGAGCACAGAGAGGCTGCTTGCCAGGGCCTCTGCGATCACAGCAGGGTTTGTGTGCAGCCTCAGTCTAGATCCCTGTGGCTGGAAGACACCTGCCACAGCACAGAACACTGGCTAGATGAAGCAAAGAATAACAGCATGACCCCAAACAAGCAGTAAAGGTTCAGAAGGTTAGAGTTCCAGACATACAATTGGAAGGTGGCAAATAAACACCCCCTCCACTCACCACTGGCAGGGCTAATCTAACACCGGCAATGCTGCAAGGGAGCCCACACACCCAGACTGTCAAACACGGCTTGGTGAACACCAGCTCGGTTTCTAGGCTGATTCACCCTGGGAGAGCAGATGCCTAATGCCCTCCTGCCTGCAGGCCCATGCACAGCACCACTCTGCCCCCGTGGCACAAGCACCCAGAGACAGCCCCATGTGCCCAGCTCTGCAGCTACTTACGGCGCTTCGTACCATCACCATTCTTTGTGCTGTCGGACACTTGCTGCTTGCGGATGCTGTCCTCGTCTGCCTTGCGGTCTCTGCCTGGGCAAGCACAAATGCGGGCTTCGAAACATCGGCGGCCCAAGACTTGCCCACTGGGAAGAGAGGTGAGGAGAAACATCAGCTGGCATCTCAGACACAGGCCAGCAGCTCTCAACTTCACACCACACTCTGCACCTTCCATTTCCCAGCCTGGATTTCCCAGGTGGTGGGCACCTCCCAGCTGCAAAGATCCAAAAAATATCCTACAGCCCCTTGAATTAAGCTGTTCCTAAGGATATGGAATGCTGCCCTACGTGGAAGAGGAGCCAGAAGGGTTACACTCATGATGCACAACTTACTCTCTGGTTTCCAGGGTCACAATGATAAGGATCGGGCGGCGGTTCATCCCTCCAACGCAGCTGCTGTTGCACATGAAGTTGTACAAGACTGTGGTGAACTCAGTACCAACCTGGGTGAGACAAAGGTGGAGAGGAAGAGATGGTGGATAGAAAGCTCTGCTTTTTCCAAGCCCTTCTCTTGCATATCCCAAGCTAGGCTGCAAGTGGACCAGCATGAAACAGGCCCCCAATACAAAGCTTCCTTAAAAGGGATGAGGAGGGTGTTTCACAGCTCATTTCTGACAGAAAGGAAGAAGGAATTCATTGTGATGAGAATAGGGAAAGCCCAAGATCCCAACTCCTTTGACCAGGGTTACAACCCCCAACCCTTGCATGCCAGGATGGTATCAGCTCGAGCTCACAACACACCTGGGGTGGCTCATAGGGGACCAGCACACTCTGCCTCCCGGTGATGGGGTCTTCTACATACTGGGCATGGCTGTTCCCTTCCACTCTGATCAGGTGGCTGGGAGGTGCAATCTGCCCTGCAAAGGCAAAGAGGAAAAAACCAAGAGACTACTCAGTAAGGTCACGCACAGGGTGGCAAATCTGCCATCAAGGGAGATGCAGGTGGCCCCAGAGGTCCATCAGAGCACACGCATGTGCCTCTCAGCCCTTGAAGGAGCCCTTCCCAAGATCCCTGCTGCCAGACACCAAAGGCAACACAGGCTTTCCCAAGCTCACTCCAGACATCTGTGGCTAAACTTGAACAAGGGCTTCCCAAGATCCCAGAAGAAGTGAGCCAAAATGGGAACCGAATAGCAGCTCACAGCAGTTCTTCCAGGAGATAACTCCTGCTGGATTTTCACACCAGCTGAAAGCCTTTATTTTCCTCCCTCTAATGCATATACAAAGCAAATTCCCTGAAGTCTCTATTTCTACTCTTTTTCCTATCAATTGCTAGCCCTCTTCTGCTCCCTTCCATCAGTCTTGATCCTTAAAAAAAAAGAATCAAGAAGCAAAAGAAATATGCATTTAATTAATGGTCAGCTTGAAAAATCATGCTTGCTTACAGCAGCAGCAGAAGGGAACATGATCTTCTTGGTTCCTAGGCCACTTTCCAATAATTAAAAGCTTCCCTCCTATAAATTTTCCTTAGTGTTTCTACAACATACAACTAAATTCTGAGGAGAGAAGCCTGCTATGGGTTCATCTCAAGAATTTGCTTTGTGTATTAACTGTTCATTTCCTACTCAAAATACAGTCTATTTCTACAGAAATAATTATTTCAGAATAAGAATTTATAGGGTTTTTTTTCCTTTCTTAAAACTCCATTATTGAATGGTGTCAAACCTCAATAAATCCAGTCCTGTCAGAAAAGCACTTTTTAATATAAAAACTGATTTGAGAACTGTCTCACTCCACTCTGATTTTACTCTCCCAAGTCCTTGCTTATTTCTGGGGCTTGTCTAGCTGGCTGCACTGTAACCAGCAATGGGATCCAGACTCCTAAGACATCCTGCTAACTGACACCAACCAGTTTTTTTTACAAGAGGAGATAAATAATGTATGTAGAATAAAACAGATGCTCATCTGAACTTATGTGAACTTAAATGACCAAGGCAAAATGGAACCCAGCCCGTGAGCTTGCAGAAAACCAAAGGACATTTTAAAAACAGCTGCTACTTCACTAACATGAGGAGAAGCAAGTAAAAGATTAAAACATTTATACTGAACTGGGAGTGTTACATGTAGAAGAACGTTGCCTACAGTTGATGCTGGCACTTAGCATTACCCTGCCAGAGATAAACAGCCCCCTCCGCCTTTGAGGCGTGGATTTAAGGACTGGAGATGATATTGCATCCTGTTACTAGATCCCTGTCCCAGCCACATGGAAGCTCATTCCTGACCACAAGAACAGCTGCTTCTCATTGCAGGAGCAAAAGCAGAGCAGAGAAAGGCTGCCAGAGGGGCAGTGCCTGCCATGGGGACAGACATCCATCCGGCCTGGGCAGGCACGAGGTTTATTTCAGTGCTTTCCTCCCAAGGACGAGCGGGCACAGGGACAGCTAAAGCATTGATTGCATGATCCTTCCTGCCAAGCACAGGAAATAAAAAGCTGCACAAGGTGTCACAGGGAGGTCTGTTTCCAGAAGGTTTGCTCTGAAGTTGCTGTCACATCCCTCAGTGGCCGCTCATCAGCCAAGCAGCTCTGGAGAGGGACTGCCAGCACAGCACTGCCCTCCTTACCCTCGTTGAACTCGCGGCTCAGCTCGTGGTTCGGGCAGCGTTTGACCACTTCAGTGACGTGTTCAGCTTTCTTGTAGACTGGCATAGCCCTGATGACAGCTCCCTGAGGCGGTGGGGTCATCACTTTGATCTGGATGGGACACGTCTTGGCGATCTGGCAGTACAGCTTTTTCAGTTCGGTGGAATACTGAATGGGGAACAGAGCAGAAGAGAGGCAGAAGTTCAGCTAGGGATAAAGGCACACCAGGAACATGGAGATGGCTTTGTACATGTAACTGAAAGTACCAGCCACTGCACAGGAACTGCATTTGTTTGTACAACAACCTTGCTTCCAGAAAAGTGACAAAACCCCTAGACCTTTACCTGCTGTAAAATAGCAGAGCATAAATCTACATCCTAGCTTTCCCAAAGGCAAAAATCTTCAGATAAAGAGCACTTCATTTACTCGAACAAATAAAGCCTTTATTTCTCTTGGGCACACACTCTCTCTTGCAAAGGACACCCAACACCCACCTAACAAAACAGATGCTATTCTTTTCACAGCATCCTGTAATCCTGGAAGCACTCAAAACCACAGACATAAAAGTGTTTCATCCTGTTTTCTAAGAAGCCCTCCTACTCTTGCAGAGGGATTAAATAAAAACATCAACCTTGGAACTGAACAGTACTTGAAAACAAGACCCTGATCAATTTGACAGTTATACCAAATCTGACATTTCAGCCATCTTTTAAAATCACCTCCTACATCTACTGAACATCTTTGTAGTAATCCCCTCACTTCTAAACTCAAATCATTAAATCCAAAAATGAGGTAAATAAAGTCCAGTATTTTATTTTTCAAAGGCCAGAAGAGCTGAACAGCTCAAAGACCAGCTCACAGTGACCATAACCTAGAGCATAACCCAGCAGCTGGCTCCAAAAGGGAGGCTGTGACCATGCAACAAGCACTGAGAATGGAACAAGGTGCTCTTATTCACTGTGCTAATTTGGAGAATATCAGATTTCTCTTAAGATGTTCCCCACTATAACAGTAAACTAATGCAGCATTTTCATGGAGTGTGTTCACATCTGGAAACCTAAACTCAGCAAAACATCTAGGCTGAAGTAGGTGGTTTCTTTTCAAAATCCTTCACCAAAATAAAGGCATCTGCTTAGCAGGGAGGATGGCAAGGAAAGTCCCAAGTGGTTCATTACTGTACAACCTAAACCCACATTCCTGGGTATCTCCCATGAAGGAGACTTTCCAGTCTCCCCTATACAGTTCCAGACTCCCCTATACAGTCTCCCCTGTATAAGGCTGTTCCAAAACACAGCAGGTTTTTCAGAACCCTGCTCCAGAGGCATTCAGTTTTCTCCTGGTATTCAGACATTTATGAGTGCAGAGCTCTCCCCGTAACAACCTAACCCACAGGAATTGCTGGCATTTTGTCCTCAGTTCTTGCAGACAAAGAAAAGTGAAAGCCCCAAGGTGGTTGTTTCCTCACAGGAAAAGGTCTCTAGGAGCCCTGGGCCAATAGAGCCCTGTTCCAAGCTGTTCAAACACAGCAGTGACACGTTCATACTGGTCAGGAGCACTCTGTGGCCATGGACCCCACTGGGACAGGGAGAGCCAGCACGTGCAAGGGTGGGTGGCAGATGATGCAGCAGGAAAAGGATTAGCTAGTGATAATCAGGGATTATTTGCATTTCAGAGTGTACACACTGCTAACACAGGAAAACCAATCTTGCGAGAGATACTGGGTAGGAGAGCGGGATTAAACATAAGCCAAGCCAGTCCCGTCCCTCCTCACTCAACACCATCCTGCCATGTGGCAGAAAAGATGCTACAGGTATTTAAGATACAAAAAAAGATTTCTTTAAAATGCAAAGGCCAAATTGTGCAATGTATTTTATGTGCCTGCAGGCTAGAGATTAAACCCACAAAGGATTTACCCAGCCCGCGGAAACGGGGAACATGCCAAACAATTACAAAAAAAAAAGTTGCGAAACATCTAGATGGTGATTTGTATCATACTTCTTTTAAAGCTGAAATTCCTTATTGTTTTTTAATTAAAAAGCAATTCCTTACTGATGGTAAGAATGAGCTCACCATGTTGTCTTTCCATCTCAAGAGGGAGAAAAAGAATCACTTATATTTAGAAAGGAAGAAAACCTGTAAACCACTGTTTCCTTCAACACATCAGTTTGCTCATAGCACTGTGAAGGTTTCAAGGACAGAAAGCCTCAAAAATCTCAAAAAGCCAACTAATCACTTGGATGCCTTAACATCACTGAAGCATAAAGAATTGGGCACCCAAAGGTGATGGGCAGAAATGCAAGCATAAATATTGAAGAGCAGGGGTGCACAGAGGGCATGGCATATGCCAGGAGGCAATGTGTCCAGTGTCTGCAGGCATCCAGAGAATTGAACAAATGGGAAGAGACACATACCCTCAGTCACTGATCAGGACTCCTGGTGCTGACTGTAATTTTACATATAGTATCTTCAAAGACAGAAAGCTGGGGTTACAAGAAAGGGGAAAACCAAAAACCACTGCTTTCAGAAAGACTGAGAGGTATCCAAAACCAGCAGGAATACTGAGGCTCGTAATCAAACAGCACAGCCCCTCTGTGAGCAGAGAAAGGGATCTGCTTTTCATCCACCCTTTGACACCCCAGCTGTTGGACCCCTTTGGCTACAACCAGCAAGGAAGGCATTGGACCTACACCCTAAATTCACATTGCTAAATTCACAGAAAACAAAACAGCCAAGAGCTAATGGGTTATGATGAACAAGGCTATCCAACAAAGAAACACAGGGCAGACTGAAGAGCTGCACGTTCCAGCCAACAACTTGAACTTGGCATGTCAGAAAAGGAGGGTAACCAGGAGCCCTCTGCCTCAGAGCACAGTCAGGATGTGGGAAGATTTAGTGGCAGTGCCCAGCAGAGTCAAAAGAGGCAACACGGGGCTGAGCTGCCTTTTTGTCACCTGACTGCAAGAGGAGTTCAAGCCTCACAGGCACTGCAGAGGGCTTGGGGACATGGCACAGAGCCATGATTTCACATCTACCCCAGGCACAGCCGCCTGTGAGCGTGTAATCGCTGAAGGGACAGTCATTTAACACCGGTGTAAATCTGTCCACGGGGTACCTGCTGTCAGACAGAGACGGGCTTGAGTTTCCCACCCCGCCAACTTTGCTGCAACCAGGAGTAACCTGATGCACAGCCATTTACTGGCATAAATAGATGCCAACAACTAGGTCATAGTGACTTCGTCCTGGATCAGTGATAATCGCTATATCCACAGAGGAAGACAGGATATTGTATATAGATTTCAAAGCAAAGGCACTTCAGAAAGAAAACCCGAGGCAGAAGCTGTTTGTGCACTCAGACAGTGCCTGAAAGAGAGGATCACTCTCTTGGCACAGGTGCTGCTCCTCAGTGGTCCCACACCACCCCATCCTGCAGGACGTGACAGTCCCCCTCTCACCATTTTGCTGTGAACTGACACTCATTGTGTGAGGGGTAAGACAGTGAGCAATTCCCAGAAATCCAAAGCATGACTATTAATCAACACACTGGAACAGGAAAACTAAATTAATTAGGAGTACCAATATAAAAAATGAGTTTGACCAAACAAACAAGTCTATCAGTTAACAAGATGACAATAACCATTATCTAGCAATAGAAACAAAGCTGTGAGGTGCCTGAGGAGTGCAACACCACTTCTACCAGAGTACAGACCTGAAAGCCATTTAAAACAAAAGAGCTGAGCCTGGAAATGTGTTATCTACTCAAGAGGGAGAGGAAAGAGCTTTGGCTTGGACTTCTCCTTGGAGTTTGACTGCTGCCTGTCAGGAATTTAGCTTTTTGCTTAATAATACATTTTAAAATGAAAGATGCAAATGTTCCAGTGCCTGCAGCTCTGCTCTCCCCACCTGCCTGTGCAGACATACTGTATTACCCACTCTTGGCACCCTGGCTGGTAATTCAGTATCACAATACACACACCAGCTACCATCAGGCAACACCTGTCTGATTTCTTAGTAAGCCCCTTCTACTGAAGGTGTGTCAACAAAGGGTTGAAAAGCAAAAACAAAACACTTCTTGAATCTCAAATGGAAAATTTTTGCTATAAAGGACTGTAGTCTCCTGAAAGGAAGTGCTCAGTGCAATACAAGCCACAATGGCTTTTTACCAAGTACTCAATTCCTCTGCAAAACTCTGATGCAGTGAAATCCCCCAAACACTACTTTCGAAATCTACCTCTAATATCTGTTTTACCATCTGATCCAGCAGAGGGATTATGGCTCCTAAATCTTTAAAAGGAGTGGGGTTCAGTCAGCTCTACAAATGCTGACAGATGTCAGCTTGAAGGCGATCCCAGAGGTTGGCTTAAGGCATTACAGCTCCCTGAGCCCCTCCTGCTCAGATCAACAGGTCTTTCAAATCTTTTGCAAGCTTCTTTCAAGCAGTCATGTTTTAGTTCAACTCAGTAAACTAGATTCATTTTACTTGATGTTTTCAAAGCTGTCAATCAGCTATGCTTTCTCCCCACCAAACTAACTCCCTAAGAAGTGGAAAAAAAAGAACAGGTTAGAAGAGTGGGAATGGAATAGCTACCTGCACCAAAGTATTCACAGGTGAAGACAAGGAGAGTCACAAAGAAATAGAAAATAATTTGGACACGTTTTAATTTTTTAGGAGAACAAAAGGCAGTGGGAAGAAAGGAAGCTACCAACTAAGAACAAAAAGTGAAATTTACACAACCACTTTAAACATTTTTGCTATGCTTGACCATGATTTAACTTTTCATTTACAAAAAACTGCTGGGAGCGTGTGGGGGCACATCAAACACACGTGTGCACATGCACACACACTCTTAGGAACCAACTTGTACCCAGGGGACACTCAGTGAAGAGGAGTGCTGCACTCATGGACATCTCCTTCCAGATTTAACCTTCAGCTCAGCATAACCTTAGCCACACAGCTTGTGAGCTGACTTGTTGCAGCTTCAGTTTGAAGTCCTCTGTCTCACCAGGCTCCAGAAAAAAAGGGGGCAGCTTGCTGCTAGTGGACATAGCTGGCATTCAAACCATGGATGGGCATGGCCAACAGGCCCAGTGATACAGATCCACCAAGTGTGGCAACAACCCCCAGCCTCACAGCCCCAGGCACCAGGGAGACAGGCATGCCTGTGAGCATCCCCCAAGTGCAAGGGAAGCCATCATGTGATGCTCCGGAGCACGGGGGCAGGAGGGGATGCTGATGCAGCCCCACCAGTGCTTTGCAGGCATTTACCAAATTTCTCCACCCCGGGGCAAAGGAAAAACCATGTCACACTCTCTTCCCTCTTGAGGAAGGGCAATGAATCACCCAAGGACGCTCGCCTTCGCAAAGACTTAAACTTCATTTTTCCCTGGGGCTCTTCTGCCCCCTCCCCGTCCCCACCGCCTCGCCAGGCGCACACGAACGGTGCTGATGAGTTATTAANGGACACGCGGGGCACACGTGGGGCAGCGCGGGGCACACGCGGGGCACACGCGGGGCCCGGAGCGGTGCGCACAGCGCGGGACACGGGGCAGCGCGGGGCACACGCNGGATGGGCATGGCCAACAGGCCCAGTGATACAGATCCACCAAGTGTGGCAACAACCCCCAGCCTCACAGCCCCAGGCACCAGGGAGACAGGCATGCCTGTGAGCATCCCCCAAGTGCAAGGGAAGCCATCATGTGATGCTCCGGAGCACGGGGGCAGGAGGGGATGCTGATGCAGCCCCACCAGTGCTTTGCAGGCATTTACCAAATTTCTCCACCCCGGGGCAAAGGAAAAACCATGTCACACTCTTCCCTCTTGAGGAAGGGCAATGAATCACCCAAGGACGCTCGCCTTCGCAAAGACTTAAACTTCATTTTTCCCTGGGGCTCTTCTGCCCCCTCCCCGTCCCCACCGCCTCGCCAGGCGCACACGAACGGTGCTGATGAGTTATTAAAATCCTTCCTCCGAGCGCTTTTCCCCGGGAGCCGCAGCCAAAGGCCGCCTGTTGCCACCTGTCAGTCGCGGGGATTAATTACCTGCGCCGGGCGGGGAGCGGCACATTCCTGCTGGCCTCGCCCGCCGGGATGTTGACATCAGGCAGGTGGGCCCCGCGTCCCCCGGCCGCCCGCGCCCAGGGGGGACGCGGGCCACGGGTGCGCGGGGCCCGGAGCGGCGCGNTAGCGAAAAAAATAAATATATGGGTGCGTGTGTGTGTGCTGACCTGCTTAGGCAAACGGGGAAGGGGAGGGGTGGCAGGGAGGAGAGCGCAGAAACGTAGCCTGCGGACAGGGATTCAGGGGAGCCGCTCCCCGGCCGCGGGCACCGCGGGGCGCAGCCCCCCGAGCTGCGGCGCTGTGCCAGCGCAGGGCAGCGAGAGGGGAACGGCAGCTCTGCCCTCTGGCAGAGGCACAGCCACCTCCCGCCTTGGCACACTGACAGCTCCGCGCTCCCCCCTCCCCGCAGGAGCTCCTGAGCAGCGCTCCCCGGCCCCACCGCCTGCAAACACACCCCCACTCGGAGGGCGGGATGAAAAGGGGACATGCACACCTGGACATGGTATAGAAGAACCCCTGAAGTTCCCCAAAATACCGAATTGAGAGCATCTGCTAGATTCTCACATGTTTAGGATAATAAAGATAATTCCTTCATATGACAATATTCAGCATCTCACTTGAGGCTCCCCAAGGGTTTTAATTCAAAACTACCTCCATCAGGATGTATCACCTCTACCTAACACTATCAGCAAAGCCACGATAGTAACAGAAGTAACACTAATAATTTCCCATATTGCTTTAGCACTATGAAACTATTGTAATTGTGAAAACTTTACATATGTGGGCTTTTACATTTCAGTTTCATATCTACAGACTTACTTCATCAACAAATGAAAACCTCTTGAGGTTTAGCTTGAAAACCATTTTAAAAACAAAAACAACAACAAAGAATCAACTGAAAAGTATCCTGTATCAAGAGGAAAAAACCTCAAATGGAAAACTTTGGAGGCAAGCTTTACACATTTTTCTATATGAAGTGATAGGTGTAAAGGAAGGCTTTACTCTTTGGTTTTGTGAGTTCTCATCCTCTGCTAATATATTATTTAAATATTTTTGAAATTAATTTATTTAAAAACCAAAATCATAAGACTCCTGCAGTAAAATGGCCTTAGCTTGTGCAGCCAGCTCACACGCTGCTTGTGTATTGTGCCCAGTTTCTCTGCCAGTTTCTAAATCAGAGCTTTAGCAGCAGCAAACAAGTTTCAGATGCTAACAATGCCTAGTAATTTACATTTCCAATAGATTGCTTTGCAGCAGAGATTTTGTGAGGTAGAAGTATGAAATGAGAGCAAATCTGCTGAAAGGCACGCTGATCTGATGCTGAACATCTTCCTCAGTATCTACATCTGTCAGCAACTTCTCCACTATGAATGCACAACAAATAAGCAACCTATTTGCCTACCACAGAAAATACCTTAAGAAACATACACAACAGGAGATTCACTCTCATTCTACCCAAACTCACCTACAGGCTATGATGTGTTAAATTCCAGCACAATAGTGAGGGGTGATCAACGTTAGTCTAAATAATAACTTAAAATCGGATCTGGAAAACATCCACTTCAATTATTAAGCATTAATTAGTAAGTCAACAAAATTCAACAGCAAAGTTTTTAATCATTACAGTGATTGCCAAAGCAGCTTTGTGGATAACTCCATTGCATTTCTTCCCTCCTTCTACAGGCCTGCTACTCTCAAAGACACGTGGCTACTTCACATCCTCCTAGCAAGAGGGTAACCCACTGGTAACAAAGCACTACACTGGAGTTACAAATATTTGCATCTCTATAAAGTACACACACCTGCTTGCAGGTAATGCAAGTGAGTGGACAGTACACATATGAGCACGCATTTGCTTACATGAAACTAAGTTGATTGTATGACCTCAAGCATCAGAGCAGCTGAACACTGCAACAGTGACATAACCAGCAATAGTCCTTCCAGGCAATTCTACTCATTACACCAGAATGCATATTCCAATGCTGCAGGCAAACACCTCCAGGACTTGATTTAGTAAAAAAATCTTCAGCATATGCTTAACTTCTGGTAGCACTGTTAACCTGCTNGTATCAGGGTGTTAAGCTAAGGAGAGAATCCTACCCCAGACAAGGCAGGATTGCTCTGAAGAGCTGAAGAAAAAAGAGAAAAGCCCAAGGACAGCTTGAACAGCTTTCAACTATCAAGCCAGTGTGCCTGTGTGTAAGGGAATTTGTGAGCTCAAACCTGAATTTGAGATCTGATTCAACCTGTATTTTAATGAAAATCTGAGTTCTGTTATAAAGGACTCCAGAAATGAACTGAAAAGAACATATTCAGCCTCCAAACAGCAAAACCTCCCCACCACATACTGCTCCTAACTCACATGCCTTGGCCTCTGATACTGAGCACCAGAACCTGTTCTGCTCATGGACTACTTTAAGTAAAGTCCAGGTTGGCCATTTCAAACCTCCTCCTAGCTTGGTGTGGGGGATTCAACTTTCTTACAGTCATGTGTTCCAGGCTCAGCCAAAGAGGAAAGCTGCTTTGTGTTTCCCATTAGCCTCCCAGATCTCATCTGTTTCAAGTTCACATGTTGCAGCATGCTCCATCCTACCAGCCAAACTCCAAAAACTCTAATCAGCTAGAGAAAACATCATCTGGAGCAACCAGACACCAGTTTTTAGTGCATCTCCCTGTCACTTTTGTCCCCTGCTGAAAGTCAAAGGGTGATGAACTCAGCCATGAGGGAAGAAGCACAGCAATACATAACATAAAGGCTGCTCAATTAAGACAAAGTAAACAGCAAAGCAAAAATCCCAAAGCTCTCCAAAATTAGTCTGCTCCCCCCAATTCTAACCTGGTTTCAAAAACATGAGTCAGCAGTAAAAGTCCCAGACAAGCAGGTCAGATCTTGCAGCCCCATAGAGAGTAGATAGAGGCTTTGGGTCCTCTGCAATTTGTGACACAGCCACAGACTCAGGTAGCTCCACACCAGCTAAAGATCAGGGGAAGAAGCAGGGTACAAACAAATGCCCAATGTAAGACGTTAGTACAAACTCCTTTTAGTTCCTTCATCTGCAAATAAGGGGATTTCATTAATAACTCAGAGGAAAGTGAATGAGTCACTCGTACAGTATCTGTTACACCAGAGGGAAGCCAAGCTGGACAAGAGAACACATTAAAAAAAAAAAAAACAACAACAAAGTTGGTCTGGCAATATAGTCTTTTCAATCAGCAACATCCTAAGCCTGCACATTAGTGTCAGAGTCAGTCTCAGAACTATGAGGCACTCTGCCACAGACTGCACCAGCCATTCAACACCCTGGAAAGCAGGACACTTTACTAGATGGTGACAGATTTCCACCCAAATTCTGGCTCATGCCAAAGGACTGGCCTACTTGTAAAATACCACAGGGTCAGCATGTTGCAAGGGTAAGAGTATTTACGTCAAATACTGGCCCAGCTTCCTAGCTGGGGCATGGACAGGGTCACAGGAGATGCAAACCAGTCTTTGCACATTCGTTCTGATACAGGAAAGAAAATTCAAGCAATTCCAAGCTAAAAACAGGTTTAGTGTCTTGTGACCTCTCATACTAAACACCTTTGCCCAGACACATTTTCCATCCTATTTGTTCTTTCTTGACTTAGGTTTTAGATTCAATGCACTTTACAAAAACGGCAAATAATCCCTGAAGAACTTCACATCCAAATAATTTGTACTTTTTCCCTTGCCTTACGACAGTGCTACAGCTGTTGTGCTGTGACCAAGTGCAGGACTGCTCCCTGACTGTTTCTGGGGGAGTGAGGAACTGGCCCATGCACCCCATGGAGCAGAGCTGGGAGCTAACTGGGAGGCCAAGGGGCTCACCCGTGAACTGGAATAAATCAAGGGCCCACCAACCAAGTCAGTAAATGAGTGCTCTTCTGGATGTGCACTCTCAACAAAGACCAAATGGCTCAGATGGACAAAGGTGATCCCCTTTCTCCTACTCACTTTGCTTCCCCTCCTGTTTATTCCACCTGAGGGAAGGTGCAGATACCTCTCCACTTCATCCTTCCAATAGACTATTAATCACACCGATGGGAGGCAATGGAAGGGAAGACAGAAAGTATTAAATCTGACAGGCTCTCAAAGCGGCAATGCCAGTGAAATTCATCACTAAGGTGAGTAATTTTCCTGTTTACTTCATAGGCTCTGAGCCCCCCCGCTCCTTCCTCCCTGCCTAGATGTGGGCAGGACCCATCAAGGCAAAGCTTTGGAAGCAAGCAGCAGCGTCCCCAATTTCTACATAAATGCTGCAGGCCAAAGAGCAAAGGCAAGTTCCAACTGAGTCCTTGACAGTAATCAAGCACTGCGGCGCCTCTGGTCTTGTCTTGTGCATACCTTGCAAGTAGCATCATGTCTTCCCAGGGAGATTTCACTGGCACAGCACGCAAGCGCCTTGTTCCTTGGCTTCTATCTCAGAAAAAGAAAGTCCTGAAAACACACACACACACGCCCCTGCTTTTCTGCTCCAAGGGAGACCATTTCCCTCTAAATCATCAGTGCACTGTTAGAAGCCCTTTCAGAACAAATTTATGAATTTGCCAGAAATCTCTTTTGTTCCTGTGCAGAAAGGATAGTGCCAGACCCTTGCCAAAATGGCATTGAGTCTTCTCTGTTAACGTCCAGGAAACTATCCTGAGTCAGATCTTATTTCATTTTAAACCAAGTGCAAGTACCAGCAAGTCTCTTCCATGATAACAGCCAGGGCCTGTCCCATTTCCTGATCACATTACGCTCAACTTCCAGAATTACATCTATGCAAATATTGTTCTCCTGCTTGTCGAGCATTTCATTGATAATTAAAGTGAAAAGCCAGCAAAGCTTTTCTGGCCAGGATGGTGAGCGAGGCAACAAACTCACACAGAGACACCAAGCAGGAATAAATGTTCTTCCTAAGTATGAAGACCACCAGAAAAGGGTCCTCTCCTTCTCACAGACAATAGAGAATCCAGACTGAACCAAACCATTTCTGCAAACATCCCTTTGTCTTCTGGAATTACTGACCCAATGAGGCCACACTCTAGATCTGAGTCACAGTGAAAACATAAGGATTAGGAAAGACAAAAATTAAACCTAACTGAGCAAGTCATAGTTTTACTGAGAACATAAGGATGCAGTAACTCAGATCTTAGGTCAATAAAGCATGACAGCAGCTCCATAATATTTAGGATGAATGGTGACTAAGCCAAACCTTTAAACCTTTTATTCATACAATTAAGCTTTGGGGATGAATGGCAAGAAAGTCAGCTATTACCAGCATTTGCAGAGTTCTGGGATCTCTATTTTACCCAGATCCTCCTCCTCAGCCTTCTCCTTCCATCCTCAGTGACCTAGCTAAGCACAGTCCTCGAGTCAACTCATGTGGTTTCTCCTGAGCCTACTTTCAAAGTCAAGACATGATTCAGCAAGGTTGTTTAAGCAGATGCCTACCTTTAAGGTTGGGAGCAGCCTTGCTGACTCCAACAGAACACAAGAGATTTCACTGGGAATATTCACGTGCTAGAGGTTATGCACTCACTCGAGTGCCTTACTGAACTGAGACCTTGATTTTCCTACGCACCGTGGGAAACAATTCATCAAGTTCCATGCTGAGGAACACAGCAGAGCTGCTGCAGCAGCCATCAGGACATTCCCTGCCCAAAAACACAGCACCTCACCCCTGGCCAGCCAGTGAGGTCAGTGCTGTGGCATCTTCTCTGCTAGGAAGATCAACAAGCCCATACCAGGTTTGGGATACTCCTTCATTTTGTCTCATACTCCCTGGAGTATTTTGTCTCATACTCCCATGTGCAGTAACATGCCACAGAAGAAATGGAAGGCCTGAACACAGCATAGTCCAGATCTCTGATTTTTAGGCTGCTTTGAAACTTGAGCAAGAAAGTACAAGTGTATAAAGAGAGCGTGTATGGACCTGGATGCACTTCACAGGAAGATCTACAAAAGCCTGCTAGGTAAACTCCAAAGTAATGACTACCCAAATACTCCATGACATAGTAACAGATCTATAAATCATTGGAAATAGATTACATCAAGTCTCTCAATATCTAGCAACTGATTTATTTCACTTGGTAGCAAAGATAATAATGCCATCTGCATGATCTAACTGGAAATATAACAGGAATTAATGTGGATTTTAGATGCAAATCCTTGCAACCACAACCTGAAGATAGCTTTCCAAGGAAAACACCAAACAGCCCTTTGTCCCTGCAGACCTCACTACTCTGCGCTGCTTCATTTGCAAACTGCAAGCTCTGAAGACCCCAAGCAACAGATGCTTTGTGAGAAGACCTAGCTCATTCAAAGCAAGACTGCTTTCCCAACCAAAAAGCAGTCTTTGTTACTGGATAACAATGAGAACGGGACTAGTTCCCTGGGAAACATAATTTTAAAGTCAGATTTCCCAACTAACCACACCCAATTAGTAAGTAATGCCATGTTTTTGAGTGATTATGGAATCCCAGCAGATTTTTTACCAGTTTCAATTTTGTGATTTTCTCTATCACCACAAGAACAACAAAAAAAGGAAACAAAACCCCCTCATGATCTTATACATATAACAGGTAACAAAAGGCAAGCCCCTTCCTCACTAAAAAGGAGTAAAACAAAATGGAACAAAACAAGACAGAGTTGCAACATCAGAAGTTATTCACTCACACTGTCTGGCACTCCCATTTTCCTTACAGCTCATATGTGGTGCATCAGAGAAAGGTGCAAATTCTCCACAGGCAGAACAGGCTGTTGCCCTGCACCATGCTGTGCAGATGAATTCCTGCCCTAGCAGAAAGCCAGCTTTGTTCTGAGACAGCTACTGTCAATCTCATAAGCCTGCACCGCTGCAAGTGCTATCAAGGGTAACACTTAAAAGCATCCCCTTAGCAGCTCTGAAAGCATTGCTATCCAAATGAAAAGGCAGGAGAAGGGCTGGGACTAACACTAGCAAGCCATTTGCAAGTGTAGCCCATTGAAGACAATCAACTGGAATCAAAGAAGTCGAGGACTTGGAACCTGCACAAGTTCACTGCCTCACTAGAATTTTACCAGCCACTGTGTAGAGGAAGACATCATTAAACAATCAACTCTTTCCATCCACCAGCTTCTCAACTGAACAACAGAAAAAAGTTCACAGGGGAGTGACATATAGCTCTCCAGCTGCAGACAGCAAAGCACCGGGACACAGAAAAACCCTAAATAGGATCAGAGATACTACAGAACACACAACAAACATGTGACCATGCTACCGCTACAACGGACAGCAGTTCATTATTGTGTAAGGGAGAGTGCAAGGCTCCTTTGCACTAAGCACTGGGTTAGAAGAAAAAAAATCCCAATTTTACAAAGTGTGGAGGCAACAGATTCAAACACTCCAGAGGGAAGCATGTGGGAAGAAGGAAACTGGTGAGGGAGGAGAAGCCCAAGCCACAGCACACCATCTACCTGACCCTGCAGGACACCAAGGAATACAGAGGCCCAGATAGACTGTAACTGTTGCCATGTATTTCTTATTTAAATGCAATTTGTTTAATCTCAAGTTGGATTCAAGCATCAAAGACTCTCTCCTGTAGCACACTGACAGTTCGCTCTAAATCTCTGCACCTTTAATCCCTTAATTAGCCAAGAAAAATGCGATCTCAACTCTTCTACCAACCTAAGCTAATTTTCTGCATGAAGCTTCCAACTCCTGTAGGTTACAGGTTTTAGCTGCTCGTGTAGCCAAGGGGAAAAATACTAAACAAAACACACACCCCCAACACCCCATTCCCACACAGGCTGATGTATGCTTCTCCAAGGAGCAAGCTCCTTGAAAATTCCAACAAGAGGAACCCATTTTCCCATTGCAATAGTGGGCTGGGAGGCATAATTACATCACCCAATTCAGATAAGGAGCCAACAGAGGTTTCTGGGAACAAGGCAATGTTTGCACACAACAGGGATAAAACTGGAGTGTTAAGCCAATGCTTGGCTAAGAGAGTGCCATTAGTGGCTTCAGCCATCTTTCTCAGTGATTTTGGGATGGGAGCTCCTAAGCAAGCAAACAGAACCCCGGACAGTCAATCACTTTGGAAACTCCCTCCAAAAGAGGATTTCTCCAGAGATGAGCCCTGCTATTTCTCAAAAGTGTCACAGCAATCCAGCTCTGAAAGAAGAAATGGAAGATGGCATAAGCCACCAGAGCATCAGGACAGAGACCCATTTGGGCAGCTTGAAATACTTATCAGGTGCTTCATGCAGCCCCAGCAAGAGCAAACTCAAGGGAGGACAAGAGGGCTACCTAAATTCTTGTCTGATGCCCTAAGCACACTGGAGTGAGGTATAATCTGCACCTGAAAGCAATCCTGACCATCTCTCCAGGTCAGGATAAGTCTTGCAGGGCAAGGCAAAAGCAAACAGTGCTCCTGCCCAAGGCATGGTCATGGTGCAGCTACAGGGACTGCTGGCTGGCCATATGCTGACCTCATGCGTGATATGCAGGAGAAGTTCAGGCACAGCAAGCCATCCCCGCACGGCCCCTAAACCATCACATTCCATCTGCAATGTGCCAGAGCCAAAGACCCTGCCCATTGCTGCAGCCCTACACAGACACAGCACATCTTCTAGGCACAGCCTGCACGTCCACACAACGCTGCACAGAGCCCAAGGCCATGCCTCCCATGGTGTTCACCTGCCAAGTGTGGACAAGCTGTAGGAGGCCTTCCTGGTAGCTGGCCAGTGCACACATGTGAACAGCAGCACCAAGAGTCATCAGGGATTTAACAAAGGCATGGAGACTTGGGAGTAAGAATAACCTCCCTCTGAAGAGCCAATGCAAAGTGGAAGAGCCCTGTCGACATCAAAGGCAGAGGACAGGCATATGTGCATCTTGCAGCTCTTTAATTTGTTTCTGTGTTGAGGTCTTGACAAAGATCAGCACATGACCAGGGCTGCCTCACTTACACAAGCACTTTTAGTGAAGTCACAGCAGGATTTGGTTTGACAAAAGGGGAGAAAAAACCTCAACAGTCTGCTGGTTTTAAGCACTAGAAAAACACTACCCAGGTAGTACTACAACCCCATCGCTTCCTAGAACAGACCACTTGGAATGCATGCTCCTTTCCTCTGAAAGCATTTTAGAGGCACTGTGTTGACACTCTCCCCCGGAATCAGCCAAAATCAGTTCTCTCATCTCCTCAGCAAGGAATTCAGCCTACTAGACAAGCAAAAAGATCTGACTAACAGTTACTACATTCCATTGACAACAAATCCCAGTCACACACAGTCCGCACCTTCAACACCCACATTAGCTACACATGCAAACCAGAAATACAGCATGTACATCTCTGGGGTTGTCTTACAAAAAAAACCCCAAAACAATGCAGAGCTCAATATGATGATGAGAACCATCAGTGCAATGATAAGAGAACCTCAGCATGAGAGCCTCTAATGCCAGCCTCACCACTCCAGCCACTCCTGAGTCATGTAACTGTTCTCTGCTGCCACAGGCCTTCAGAGGCATTTCAAATGCACAATTAAAGGCAGGCAAATGAGCTCTGCAAGCTGCTGTTGCAAGATGTTCATGCTACATTCAGTTCCGAGAGGACAAAGAGGATGGGAATAGCTGGCAAGGAGCTTTGGACTGGGAAGCTGCATTCCAGGGTCCAGGCAGGCAGCCTGGTAACTGAATCTCTGCACTGCCTTTGATCAAATGTATTCCAGAACATCCTTCCACCAACAGTGCTCAGGGTGAGTACACAAAAGTAGCAAACAGTTAGCGGATTTGCTCCAGGTCACAAAGCAAGCTCATCTCACAGCACCAAGATGAGTACAGTTTTTTTTCTCTTTTAAGAAAGAAAAAAAGAAAGGAAAAACTGTCCCATGCTCTGAAAGCAGCTAATCAGATTATTAAAGTGCTTAAAAGTTTAATGAAGAAATCAAGGCTATTAAGCAAACATTCAGCTTGATGTCTCTTTTCCTTCTTACCCACCCTTCCTCAATGCATTCAAAATCTCTTTTTGCTATGGTATAACATGTTTGAACAGGTACTGAGATACAAACAAGTCTTGGCCCCATCTCATACAGAATGGATTGGTTGCAGATGTTCTCCTGCAAGCTACATCTTGCCTCCTGCAAGAGCATTCATCTCCAAAACACATCATTTCACCTAGTTTGCCTGAAGCCAAAACTCAAAGGTTATTTAATTTTTAATATATTTTTTTTTTATTAACTCTAACATACCTACAGCTGTGCAAGCAAAACCCCATCTGGTTTTTCAAGGCACAAAGAGGTGAGCAACTAAGTTTAGATAAAAGTAACGAAGTTGGGGCAGTCATCTTTCTGCTCACCTCTGCAGGAGCCAACAGTAGTGTCAGGGGTGCAATAAAACAAAAAACCTGCTATATTTCAGAGAAGCCTGACATATTTCACTATCTTCCTAGGACAAGTCAGACATGAGCTCATACAGTGGCAGGTGAGTCAGTGACGAGTCAGACGAACTCCTTAATTAAGCTTTAGGGGCAGATGATCCCTCGAAGGTGTAATCAGATTGGTATGGCCAGTGGAAAAAGGGAAAGAAAAAAAACCAAACATTTTAATAGGCTGAGTGAACTACTACACCCTTGCTGAGCCATGCTGGGAAGGCTGAAGGCAGCAAGCTGCCCTGAGCCCCCAGCATGCAGGAATACCTGGCCATCCTGCACCACCCCCTGGCAGCCAGCACCTGCCTGTGTGCTCAGTTCTGCCCCTCCAGAGAGCAGAGAAAATTCCTGCTCCCCAGCAAGCAGGTCACACTGGGGTCACACTGTGGACAAAGTGCCATCCCAGGTGTCCAGTGAAAGGGGCAACCCAGGATCTCCCCGCTCAGAGGCAAGGGTTGCCAACAGCTCTGACCTGTATGGTGCAGAAGAAAGAAGTCACAAGTCAGTCATTCCCAATGAGTAACAGAATCAATCTTGGCCAGTGATTTATCAACGTTTAACTTGCTAACAAGCCATCTTCCTTAAGAGAAAGGCCCCCATGAATTCTGTGTTTCGGAAGGTTCTCTGAAATAAGCTGCAAAACATGCGTCAGAATATCAGTGCACTGAAACAAAATAGCACCATTAAACAGATTGAGATCAGCAGGGTGACTAACAGCATCAGAGCCTTTTTGTTTCTTGACACCAGACATGCAGCAAGGAAATGGTTTTCTTCCAGCACGTGTCCCTGCAAATTCATCCTGGAACTCCTCTTGCCCATGCAGCTGCTCCTCCTGTGCTGCAGCGCTCCCTCTGAACGCCAGCAGCATCAGCACAACCCAGCTCTCCCCATCTTTATCTCGCACAGATCAGTCTGCTGAAAAACAAGCCCAGAAAGACAGACTCCAACCTCAAGAGGCATGGCAAAGGAAATGGGCAAAAATGACTCATCAGAGAAGTCAGCACACAAAGGGAATGCCAAATAAAGGTCAAATTTATGAATTCCTTGTAGAAACTGATTGCAAAGCAATCAGTCCACATGCTTTGTCTTCGTCAAACCTTACAGAACTAATGACAACACTTCTGAAGATTTTCCTAGGCCCTCACCACTTTCCTTCTGAGTGCCAATACCATAAGAGGTTTTAGTAGGATATCTAGAAGTGCACAGACTTTTTTGTTGAAGTCCTGTTTGCTTATACGCCTACAAGAACTCACCAAGTATGGGCCTAAAAAAAAATGACTAAGAATGAGTTGTGTGAGAGGTTTGCAGGAGAAGAGATGGGAGACAAGGCACTCATTGCAAAACCAGCCACCACCCTGCTGATTAACGAAGAGGGATCATTCAGTGCTCAGACACTGGACAAACATCTCATGGGAAGACTTTCTCCCCCACCCATGGCAGTGCTGATGCTCAAATGCAGACAGAGCGGATGCACTGCCTGCCCTGCTGCTGGCTCTGCAAACACCCTTCAGGCTGGGCACCAAGCCCAGTGGCACCGCTCACATCCCTTCCCCATGGGAATCCCTTCCAGCCCTGCCTTTCAAAGGTGGTAGGGGGGGGTGGGGTCCAAGGAGCTCTAGGTGAAGGTCAGATAGCAAACCTGAGCTCATTTTCTCCCAGTGTAAGGTCAGGAGGGAGGCAGCTCCCAGCCACAGCTCACAGAGTTGAGCTAATGAGCCCTGACAAGTGGCAGGGTGAGTTTGTTGAGGCTCAGCACCACAGCTAACACAGCACTGGTACAGTCCTGTGCCCTGCCTACAGAACAGGAACAGGCTTTCCCTCTAGCCACAGCCCCCAAATGGCCTGTGTGCCAGGAATCCTCACACCTGGCAGGCCCAGGGCTGGTAAAGCTCAGTATCTCAAGCAGGGGAAGCAATAACCCAAGCGGCAAGTTTTAGCCTGAAGATATCTTTCAGTTGCCTCAAAAGTTAGCCTGTAGAAAGACTCTGATGTCTTGTAAACAAAACAAAATAAGAAGCCTGAAAGCTAAAGCTAGTGATAGGGCACACACAGCAGGCTGTAGTGTCCAGTTGTCCCCCTCGGGCATCTCACATCAGGGGTCTAAGTGTTTTACAGCATGGGATCACAGTCCTGTATTTGAGGGTGGGTATGTGGAAAGGGGGAAGAAGGGGAGCAGAGGCAGAGGGAATGACTTGCACAATGTTACCCAGATCACATCTAAATCACAGGGCAGGAGCAGCTCCGAGGCTGGGCTGGGATCCAAATGCCAGCAGTGCTGCTCCTGAGCAGGGCATCTCCTCTCCCCAGGAGAGCGTGGTGCACCCCAGGGCACAACACATGCAGGGAGGAGAGCCCCAAGGCAGCGTGGCCATCATGGCTAATGGGGAAAACAACGGGGCCACAAAATGTAGACCCAAGCCCTGTCTCATTTGTTTAGGAAAGCCAGCTCAGCCTTGAGGTGCTGTTTTCCTGTTTCTTCTAGCGCATTTTTCACCTTTCCACAAAGCTGAATTTAGACACACTTCAGCAGCTAACATGTATCAGCAGACCATAAAACACTGCTTCTTATCAGACAGGTAATATTTTGCTCTGTTAAGAAAACTCTCACAGAACAAATCTAAAAAGAAATAAAACAATACAAATGAGGGAGAAGTAGCACTCTCATGCGGCTCCACCAAGTTTTGTTCCAATGTTTAAGTGTTATCTTGAACAACTGGAAACGGTAACGTTGGTATCAATACTCAGCTCTATTTGCAAGAGGATCTAAGCTCTTACTTGGGCAGCTATCCTGCTGTGTTTACAATAACAAATCTGACACACCTGCACATAGCAAAACCTCATGAAAAGACTTCCATTGCATAATAAAGTTCATGCTCTTTCTATATAGAAGCCATGCCTACTCGGGACACTTCTCTTTAAAACAAAGTAGGAATTTCTTCACAGTATATGGCCTGCCAAGCACTGCAGCTAAACCCTCAGCACACAGAGCATCAGCAGTGCAACACACAGAGAATTATTCTTGCTTCAGCACACCTCCAAACTGCTGTGTGCTCTGTATAGAGTTGGCAGGGACATAATATCTAGGACAAATGCAGTATTTCAGCTGACCTAAAGAAAGGAATGATCATCTCCAAGGGTGGTCTTTGTCTATACTGTGAGCAATACCTCTTACACCAGCCTCCCTGAAAAAAATTATCCAAAAGCAACTTATTCAACAGCCACTCAAATAGTTTTTGCACAAGTTTTTTTTTTTTATAGGGTTGAAATATCTTCTAACAGTGCTCAGTTAGAAGTTTAAGTTACAGAGATCAATGGTGTGGGGGAAACTGGCAACCCATTAGGAAACCCTCCTTGCCCCGGAGCTGCTGCCTCCCTTCTGGGCCAGCAGCCGTGACCTTTGGAAAGGTAAGGAGGCAACTGTGCTGATGCCTCTCTCAGCTCTGCCAGGCTGCTTTGCATGCCTAGCACTTGTGAAATCCAGGAGAGCTCAGGAGCTTTTATATGCCAGCCCAGAGGCAGTCCCAGTGTTGAATGCTACAAAAAACAAAAAACCAAAAAACAAACAACAAAATCATCAACAACAACAACAAACCCCCCAAAAAAATCAACCAACAACAAAAAAAATACCCCACCAAAAAACCAAAGCATAAAAAAGAAAAAAAAATTCCACTCCAAAAACAGCTGGTTCGGAAACTTTGGCACTTCTGGCACCTCGGTTTCCCTTCTCTAAAATGGCGACTCCACTCCTGATTTGCTTACCAAGCAAAGGTGTTTGCTGATTAGGGAAGTAATGTTTGTGCAGCACTTTGAAGATTTAAAGTACTACATTAATCCTACATGTTGTTCTTAGTAGAAGCCAATTTTTAACTAAGAGGAGTAAAAAAAAAAGAAAAGCTGATTTAAATAGTGACCCTCCCCTACTTCAAGATGTTCACTCATCTCCCAACATCAGCTATTCTTATCTGGAAATGTTTTTTTAACCCTTCCTTCTCACAGTTCTCAGAAACCACAAGTCTCATTCAGCCTTTATTTGAAAAATGGCTTCTTTCCAGGCTGTGGCTGTTTCTTGTAAAGTTAATTCCTTTGGTAATACTGCTGGAGGCACATTGGTATGTTTGGTGTGTATATGTACACACATATATTTTCCCCCTTTTCACACGGTGTTGTTTTTATATATGTGTAGTGAAAGATACCTAATCCAGGATTATGATTCTCTTTATTCCTTTCTCATGAAAGTAGGTGGGGCTTTTTTTGTGCAAGTTGCACTGATGAAAATTATGTTTAATTACGCTTTTTCCTCTTCACATAGACAAAAAACCGTCTCCTTAAAAACAAAAAATGTTTCTTGCAACTAATTTTTCCCGTCAGTTCTCCTTCAAAAATAGCTAAAACCTTAAAACTAAAATTATGAAGAAGAAAAAATTTATGATGCCAGCAAAACTAGAAATTGCTTGTACAAAACAGCAGAGGGATCTTCTGCCCCAGCGGGAGACACAACCCCTCCCCATCCTCTGTTCTAATGCCTCATGGTTTTTCACTTGCAGATCCCAGGAGCAGTGTAGGATCCCTGTAATGAGCTCTAACTCATCTCCAGTTACAGCGGGAGGGAATCAGCCACAAACATTGCAACCAAGAAGCTAAATCCTAGTGGGGAGAGGAGGTCATTCACACCATCTGATGCCTTCTCTCAGCAGGACAGGCATGCTGGGTGCCCCACACTGACTCTGCTGTTTGAAGATCAGGGTACACACTCAAAGCAGGAAACCCAAATTTTCAGTTCCTAGTGCTGACAAGCACCAGTTCATACAGTAAGTAAATAACTTCCCTTCTCATTGCACGGGGTACAGACTGTCCCTTAAAGCGTGGTCCTGCACCACAGCTCAGCTCTGCCACCATGGAGGGCACTGGTCTAACAGAGCATAGAGCAAAACTCCTGCTCACACAGAGAGGCTATACTGCCTTAGGATTTACAAAACAATCTGGGACATAAAAAAACAGAAAAAAAAGCAAGACAGCTTACATCACAAAACATTTTCTAGAAACTGCTCCACAGGTCTGTACAGCTGCTTGTAAGGAGTAACAGAAGATGATAACTGGTAATAAAAACAAAATATACATGACAAAGATATTATGGGGAAAAAACACAATTACATTCTAATGGGAACCTAATGCACTGAGATCTCATTTTACTCAAGCATAAAAACCCAAACAGAAGCCAGCAGTCCCCTCCTGACTGGTTCTCACAGGTGAACTGGTTCTTCCCCAGCTTTGTGAGCTTGAAAACACCTCCCTGCCGTGAGAAAGGCACCTCCTTCAAAGACAATAAGCCTGGCTCCTCTCTTTCCAGGTAGATGACCTAGGACAAGTTACTTATGCCTGAACAGCCTTGGTGTAGGCCCTGTAATGTCACACAGAGGGAAACACACCTCAGAAGCTCCTCAAGCAGGAAAACACAAATGCCACCTCTCCCTGCATGAGAGCGATGGTGGCAAGTGACACCTGCCCTGGGCCAAGAGCCCATGCGTGCTGCAAGCAGCCTCCTGAGGCAGGCACAGCTGCTGAGGGCTTAAGGAAGCCAAATCTGAGCCACTTTTCACCTGAGACATGGTGAAATGGCCAAGTACAGCAGCACTGCTGATCTGCCACGAAGGCCTCAGGTCACAGTACTGCACCAGCCTGCAGCGCCTGCATCCCAAACTGCAACCCCATCCTCTCCTCCACTGCCTTCTCCTTCCAGGTCGCTTCTCCAACTTTGGATTACACCATCTTTTCCCTTCCTCTCTGCCTTAACAAGTGGGGCTATCACCAGTGAAATAAACGTTGCAGGGGAACCTGCTGGGCTGAAGACATTTACTCCAGAGTGGTCCCCAGCTGCCCAGGTCATCTGCTCGGGGAGGGCTGCAAACCCCCTGTACAAATGAGTATCACAAGGACCCTTCTCAACTGCCCTGTGCAAACAGGCACAGCCTACAGCCCTGCTGACCTGCGAGGAGAAGAAAACCCAAAATCCTGTAACAAGGCCACGTTCAATCTCTCTCTCCTGACAGCTTTAAATACAACGTTAAAGGGTGAAACCAGAAAGCTCCAATGACACTGACCAACAGCACCAAGGAACCCCACAAAGCTAAGATTCCACAGGAACACTCAGCACAGCCCTCAGGTATATTCACCAAGAGAGTCACCAGCCTTTAAAAAAAAGTTTGACTTCTGATACTGAGAGATAATCAGCAGTCAGGACATACTGGACATGACCAGAGTTACTGAAATGATGCACTATTTCAACAGATTATTTAAGAGAACACTGAACACATAATTAGGAACTGTTGAGTCAAGGCAATGTACACATCTAATTGCCCTCTCACTGCTTCACTATGCTTATGCACAGTCCTCTAATTCATTTTATAGAGACTGGCAAAAAATATCCCAAATTTACTATGTGGATCAGAACACAGAACATAATTTAAAATAAAAATGGAATGAGTCAATCTGAAATAGAAATACTGAGATAGCCCAGCCAAGGAATCTGTTCTCTCAACCACAAAAACCTGTTATTGCTTGTGTGGACTAATTTAAGTGCATTCTTTTCAGCTTCCTTAAAATGCAGCTTTTCCAAATTCACTAACCCCAGCCAGCACAATCCACTTAGTTGCTTTCATGCATGTCACACACACTATTATCCAGCTTTGCTAGCAAAGAGAGTCTGAAATCTGAGCATTTTCTGATGGTTAAAGGTACAGCTGAGTTTACTGAGAACAGGAAAACCAGTGAGCCTGCCTGGAACACAGATTGCAGCTTTGGAGAGCTCCATGTTTCATAACAAACCCTGAAAGGACCAACCCAGCTCAGCTCCAACCTACTGCAGGGCATGAGAATAAACTGCTAAACTCAGGTATTGCCAACACCTGAATTATGCAAGTCTCACAGGGCTTGGTGTCTTCTTCTTGGTGTCTTCAGAATCAAAAATTTGCAAATTAATTTCAATTTTCATTAAAAAACTTAAAGCAATTTCTTGTGATTATCAAGAAAAGTTTTAAAATATTTAGTAGATGCACCCTAAAGGCTCAAAAACCTGTGAGAGAATAAGAAGAACCTGTTTGTCTTTTTTAAAAGAGTCTCATGACTTATAAGGTGGTATCTTGCTTTTGGGGATGGGCGGATCAGATTCATTTTTTGATAGCTTGCATTTGGCAGTAACGTTAACTTTTACTTACCTTGACATACAACTCTAATTTTTACTTTCCTACTGCAATCATGCTTTCCCCCATTTAACAGGTTCTGCTAGTGGCAGGTGATTGCCAAATATTTTTTAGGGAGAAAAGGGAGTGCAGCTGTTTATTTATTTGAGCTCCAGGTGGGGAAGGTCGGCATGCAACTTCCACAAAGCAAAAAAAATCTGAGGTGGCACACTTTTTAAATGCCTTGTTTTCTTCTGCTGCAGAAACAGGAGAAGATACTGCAATGCCTGGGCATATGGGAAGTCTCCCACAATAAATGAGACACTATTCTGCTTAAGTTCTTACTTCATCCAATTCAGAGGGCTTCTCCCTCAACCTCAACAATCTACTCTCTGTCTCATCATTACAAACAATAATTGCTTGTTCCTTTGCAGCATGGTTCTCAAGAAAGTTTTATTGTATGAGGGTGCATGCGAGAAACTTCGTTCAATTTAGACTATAAAGGCTTTTGTTTTCAAACACTTCAATAGAGTTTCAATTGTTAAAGATTTTCCTTCTGAAAAGGCTGATTAACCTGCTTAAATCCTTACTCACGTTCTGAGGTCATTAATTAAAAAAATAATCAAGGATGCTTATAAAGTCCTCTGCAATCCAATCTCAATTTGTCATCATTAATTAGATCAACATTGCATACAAATGAGACCTAACCTGATTAGACAGCATGTTTTACTGGAATTCCTACTGACGGTCATGAAAGACTTCAGAGAGAAAATCTGCAATATTTTCAAAGTGAACTGCTCATACATATGGAATCACCCTGTCACCTAGCCTCAGCTAGTGCTTCTCTCTGTAATTTTGGCCTTTTTTTCTTTCTCCCCCCCACTTTAATTTGGAGCCCATCGCAACCCTGAGCAGAGAAGCTGTCACACTCCTCTTCCTCCCAGCCTATATTATGCAATACTGCTGATTTTGCAAAGAGTATCCACTGTCCTGGGACAATAAACCTCCCCCTCTGCAGAATTTGGAGGAGAAAAAACAATACCAAAAAGTTTTTAGGAAAAAAATTATTCCAGGTCTGTTTTCAGAAACATAGCATTTAAATAACCAGCAAGTACGCTCTCTACTTTTCCCCACTCCAAGAGAAGTAACCTTGGAATCTAAATGCACAAAGTGGCTTAGAAACCTGAAGCTCCTTCATGGGTCTCCAATCACTCCATGAAAGCAGCTCTTGCTTTTTTGGAGAAATAATCCATTCCTCTTACCCAGCTCACTGCCTTCACTCCCATGACCTAATCTGACATGACTCAGCCCAGAAGATCAGAGGAGCTCTGGTGAAGCACACTGTCAGCCAGGACAGCAGATCTTCTGCCAGGCACCACCAACCCCTTCCCAGAAGGACAAGGTGGGTCAGACTGCCTCATCCCCTCCATAAAGGGGGAAAGTGCAACACAATGGAATTCCTTACTTAATACTGTTATCTGGGGAACTGCAAGAGGGAAAATGGGGAAAAAAACAGAAAACTAAACCAAACAAACTAAGAAACAAGGCTTTCAAGTTTTGGACTCTTAATAAGGGTGGGGCCATCAAGTAATTACACTTTTAATAGGTCACTGCAGTGGAAGAAACTCTTCCAGTTGGGTAAGTTCCTAATCCATCATTAAAAAAGACGACAGGCATTAATCAAAGTGTATGAAGTCACATGAGGGGGGGAGCAACTCCACGAACTTGCTCTTGCTGAGAGGATGGGGCAATCACTCCTGCTTTCATCAACATTTCATGCATGTTTCCACACTTCTCAGGACAACAGTGGGAAGCAGAGCCTTCATGTCCTTCCCCACCCACCCCACTGATAAAGCTGTCGAACGCAGATTACCAACTGCTCAAGAGCTCATGTGAAATGAGTTGGTGGATTAATTAGCAGAAGGGCAGAGCTCTGAAGATGGATAGATGCTCTACTTCACAAGGTGTATTGATTGAAGGTCCCCAGCCAGCACCACAGGACTGTCATAATCCACTGTGAATGTGCAGCTCACTGCCAGCTCCTGCACCAGCAGTTAAATCTGGGTCGCTTGGCTCAGTGCAGGGACACCTGGACCACACTCCCTCCTCCCTAATCAGACAGCTGTTTAAGAGCCCATTCCTTTAGTAAAATACATGGACTTAGACCTGAACAGACTTGCAACATGCATGGGGAATGCATCTTCATCGGCTGGTCCACATCAGGGCAACGAAAAAGTAGGGAAGGCTAAATGGGCCTTTCCCCAGGCTGCACACATCTGATGACTGCAGTCACCAAACAGTAATTTCTTTTTCAAAGTCAGCATGTAATCTGAGCTTTGACCACTACCTAGATCCACATTGAAATTCAGCCCTCACTTCTACCCCAAAAAGCCACTATCACTGAGGTGAAACACCTCATTTAAGATTGCTAGTAGCTCTCTTGCCTTCATCTCTGCTGGAGCAACCTACTACATACGTTCAAACCTTGTTTCAAAAGACTGCTTTTCGTAGTTGAAAGCACAGCATCAAACAACCTGGCTCCTTGCAGCTGCGTTAGATAATTCTTTGTACCATATGTATCAAAAGAGAACGTCTTTTCATATCTCCTTCAAAGGACCTTCTCCAGAACAGCTAGCAAAAATCCAAGCCAGCATTCTCTTGCCCTGAGAAATGCAAAGTAGAACTGACCAAGAGTTTCCTTACCTAAAGGGAATTGAAAATAAATATTGTGTGTAGTGTAATAGCAGAAACAAGGACATAAAAACAAGTGTGAAGTACAGCAGAGCATCACTCCCCAGGCTGATGAGTAAAAAATGCAATTTCAACCTCACTTAGAAATACCTCACCCTTTTATGCATAAACAAATGAAAATCTGGTTGTGACTGGACCTATCACATTTTTAACCCACTTAATACAATTTTCTGAATAAAGTTATTAATGTCAGTTCTAGACAAATTTTACCAGAAAAGGCTTTTAAAATATAAGTGACATAACCTTATAGTGATCTGTGGTTGTATGGCATCTTTTTCCAGATGAGAGCACAAGGGCTCTGCTGCTTTGCTGGCAGCAGTAGCTGGGAGGGTTTTTTTTAGTTGCATTTGCAGCTAGATTGTATCTGAGATCAAAGCAGTTCCTCAGATTAAAAAGAAAAATAAAAAACCCACACTATTTTAATGCTCTTAGCTTTTGGTATAAAGTCTCTCTTTTTTTGCTTAAAAAAAAAAATTAAGTCCTTGCTCTTATTCAGGTAGTGTGGGGCAGGACATTATTCACTGCACCTCTGCAAGTGCCAGCAGGAGAGGAAGGCAAATACTGAAAATCTTTAAGATAACAATATTATCCACTGTAAAAATCTCAACTCTAGAGCCCCAAGCCACAATAGCTCCAGCAGCGCTGTGTCCTGAGCTATGAAGTCTCCAGAGATTGAACAATCAAGCCAGCGCCACCAAGGATCAAGAGCTGGGCTTCAGGCTTCTGCCTTTTTTTTGTTAAGAAGTGTTCTGACAGCAAAGTGTTAGATAAAAAACCCAAAACACCAAACCAACAACAAAACTCTACAATAAAACAACCCCATCGCCTTCAACAAAAGCCCACACAACACACAGAGCTGACCCGAGCTGGTGACACCCTGGGGTTCCCATACCAGCAGCAAGAGGAGAAGGACACAGAAAATGACAGCCTCACACTCCATGGGTCTGAGCAAGGAGCACCACCTCCACCCTGCTGGCATGGCCCTGCGTGCCAAACCTCACAGAAACCCACAGATGTTGGAGAAAGCCAAGGGAAGCACTGAGGCGATGCTAATGCCCACCTCAGGTTTTACTCCAGTGCTCCTGCTAGGCCCAAAAAGAGAGCCACTCGTTCATCATGCATGATCTCTACGTGACTGGTTTTTGCAAGGCATTTTAGTCTCCTGGGATTTAGTAGTATTACTGAGGGTTAAATTCCCACCACACCCTCTCAGAGCAACCAAGATAAATGTCTCCCTTCTGTGTGACACATCACGCCCTGCAGAGGACTCGGGTCACTTTGCTCTTGCACAAGCCTGGGTATCTGGGTATGTATTACACGAATAAAGTCACTACGGGCAGGGGGGCCAAAGGCAGCGAAGGGATGCTGTGTCCTTACCGTCCATGTTGCTGACTTTGCTGTGCTGGACTGTTGAAATGATACATCGAAGCTGTGAGGTCCTGGGTAGTCTGTGTTGGAAGGGATGGCTGGGGAGGGAGAGAGGGCGTCAAAAGTCGAGCTGGGCTGGGCGTAGGGCGAGGGGGCCGTGACGCTGTTCTGCGCGTGCTCCGTGTTGTAAGGGCTGGTGGAGGAAGAGCCATTCTGGATCTGCTGGTCCATGCTGTTCAGGAGCCCCAGGTTCGTGTACTGTGGCTGCAGGCAAAGAGAGGCACAGGAGTGTTAGAGGAGCTGCATCAGCACAGGCTGGCCAGAGGTGGCACAGCCTCCACCATGGAGGACGCACAGCATCATCTCAGCAGCACAGCTCATGTCACACCAGGAGGGAGATTTGCAGAGGATATCCCCCTCTTTACATTGGTGACCGAAACAGAAAGTAGCACAGCTTCTCACTCACACACTGGATCAACAGCAGAGCAGGGGAACAGCCTGTGCATAACCAGGAGGTGATTTGCAGGGCAGAAAGCCATCACGGAGAGACAGGCTCACTACGTCTAGCAACGCAGTCAGACGTTTTCAAAGGTACTGCTGACTTTTATCAGGTTTCAGCAGGTTCACTACAGTGCAACTGGCTCTAACTTGTACAAGGCTACACCGTCTTCAGCAGTCTGATGCTCTACACAAAGGCTATGGATCTGATCCCACTACACAGGATGACATCAGGACCTCTAACTCAGGTGGTAACCGTGCTGAAATGTGAAAAGCGGTTAGGTGCCAGCAGCCTATCTGCACCTTGCCTTCAACTCCCAGTGACCAGTCACAGATGGTGGTGGAGAATTAAAGTTCTCATCAAGTACAATGGAAACAGCATGGAAGGCTTCTTCTCTTAAGAAGTATCAATTGCAAAGTAAAGCATAGGTAGTTAACTAGTAGTAGTTAAGTGCTACTTAGCACTTTAAAAGCCTTCAAGTGCAAACAATATATGAAACAACTGGAAGACACCAAAACTACAAACCTCTGAGAACAGAGTACAGAAAGGGCAAAGGTTGGATTAAGGAGAGGTCAATAGAAAAAATATATCTAATACCTAAATTCAATGTGTAGCCATGGTCCCCCACCTCAAAGAGAAGGGAACACAGTTTAGAGGAAGGTGACAAGAATATGAAAATCCTTTTAATGCCATCCTGTAATGTGACAGTCGATGACAACTTTTCAGCCTGGAAAAAAGACTATGAGAAGAAAGGTGGAACACAGCATGATAGAAGGTGACAAATTCCTAGATGACATGGAAAAAGAGAAAATACAAAATTAATTTTCACGTTCTCTTAAAAGAGGAGTTGGGGGATAAGCAAACATCTCGAGCAGAATTTTGGCTTAAACACACAGCTATTCTTCACAAAAGACTTATGCTTCACAAAACCCACAAATAAACATGGATTTTTTTTTGCCACAAAATGTCACAATACTAAAAGCCTAAGTTGAAAAAGGCAGGAGACAAATTCTGCTTGAGAAAAATCCATCAAAACAAGTGTATCCGATTTTTAAAATTCTGAACTACCAATGCTTGGAAGCTGGGAAAGTATTCTGGAGAAAGTTACACAACTGCCACATGTTTTTAATCCTCAGAAGGACACAGCACTGGCCAGAGTGACAGGGCAGCAGGCAAGCGGGATTCAGTCAGGTACACTGGGTTCACAGCCTCATCCCTGTGTGTCCCAAGGGCACTAACTGTGCCCATCTCAGGGCAAGCAGCATCACAAAGGTTTGTGGTGCCCATTCCCAGCAGCTCTGGGCTCAGCCAAGAACATGCAGCAATAAAGGCACCTGGTTCTGCTGTTAGCTGCTGACACAGCAGAAGGGACTCAGGCTCTTTCTCTCATCCAAGGCTCCAAGCAGCTCATGTCCCTCAATATCCTATAGCTCCAGTCCCACCCAGAGGGATCAAGCTCACCTATCTGTCAGTATTTCAGCTACTCTGCTCACAACTTCCCTCATCTTTCCAACAGTTATTCCTCCTCTTATCAGCCATGAAGCAAAGGCTCCCTGAGTCAGAGCACCAACCACAAGATCCATAACAAAAAGCTTTCTCAATACTGGGAATCCCAGCAGCCCTACTGAAGCTTTGAGTAGCACATCACTCCTCCAAAGACCTGAAAGGGAAGGGCACAACCTGTCTGCTGAGCTCTCCTGGCAACTTTGGACAAGCCATTTAACATCCAGATTTATCAGTCACTTCAGCCTTTCACAGAGGAAAACAGGATGGTCCTTTTGCAAAAATGAAGTGTCTTCAATGTGCGCAAAGACTTCACATTCTCTGCTGTACTTCAGAATGGAAGTAGAGAAATTTAAATCACCCACTGCAGCTCTCCCTTAGGTTTTTGTTTCACTAGAAGAAGTTAATATTTTCTGGGGATTTTATTAAACACTCAGGTGAGGCTGGTGCTCTGGGATCTTCAGTGAGGCACATGGGACCTTCCAGAGATGGATCAGCTTGCTACTAGGAGCTGTGCTGTAAAGGTCTGGGCAGGGAGGAACGACACAGAAAACTTCATTTTGGAAGCAGGGACAGGCTGCAGAGAGAAGGGAGAGTTTGTTCCCTCCCTCGCTCTGTCAGTGACTTGCTGTGTCCTTGGGCAAGGCACCTCTCCTCCCCCTCCACCCTCACCCTACTGCAGGCAGCAAGGTCTGCAGGGCAGGGATTGCTCCTCACCATGTAAAAACCCTGCACTTAATGGGCCTCCTTTGTCTCAGGCCTGCAGGCAGCAGAGTAATAAAAGCAATTATATATTGAGTCCTAATCCTGGGTGAACCAGTGACTCAGGTTAGTCATTTGCCCTCCTTGCCTCAGTTTCCCCCTCTGGAGCAGTGTGGATGTTATTAGTGCCCAGCACCCCTGTTAGATGGGAGAGCTTGTATTGAATTGGACTCAAAGCTAAATAGTTGATGGGGGAGAGAGCGATCCAGACTGGTTCTTCTTCTCCAAAAGGAGATTGCAGCTTTGGCAGCACAGATGACAGTTATGTCTCATCTCCTGCAGGCTATTCACTCAACCAAGACCTATTTAACGGACTTTTGGTACACGTCTTCCCTCGAGGCTAATTCCATATGGAAAGAGCCAGAATTCTGACATTCTGTACCAGGAAGAGTCTTTTACCTGATCAATAATTCTGCATTTCATCAAAACACAACCCTCCTGCCCCAGAATACCCTAGTCAGACCTGAAGACTTCTCAAAAATGTAGAAGTATCATTCAATTGTTTCATTCCTCATGGAGATTATAATCAGACACACTCCCTAACCAGCAAATGATGAGAAGACAGCTGTGATGAAAACAGTCTCCTACACCAGCTCAGACACACAGACAGCAGAACAATAGTGTTTCAGCTTTCACTCAAAAACTATTTCTCTAATCCCAGGCCACTTAAGCTAATGGGGAAAGATGGCCAAACGAGCGGTCAAGTGTTAACAAGACAGCACAGCCTGGAAATGTTGAAGGTGCTGCCTGGGATCCAACTAAACAAAAATAATAAAATAAGTGCCCCATTAAAATGTAAGATATCCTTCAGATATTCCAAGATCCTTTTCATTCCTTTCAGTCCAGGGACCATCTGTCTAAATGTTATCGGCGGAGCAGCCATTCCAGTGCATTTATACACTCACATGCCACAGCCGAATGCCGTGTCCCCATTTGCTCTTTAAATAACTATTAATCTCCTTGCACTTATCCTCATGCTGACACAAGCAGCTGTTGGACTCCCCTTCTGCTGCTTCAAGTCCCACCAGCCTTTCACCTTCCCTGGCCCCCGGGTCCCCTCCCCAGGCAGGTGCTCCATCCCTGTGACAAAGCCACCAGGTCTGCACACCCCAGCACTAAGCCCGGTCTCCAAGTCATGCCCCAAGGCAGGCGCGGAGTTGTTTGCGCTCAAGGGGTCAACACCTGAACTGCTTGCAAGGTTTTGGAGGAATCTGATAAGGCTTGGGGAGGCACACGCCTTCTGACAACAGGACAATTAGAGGGGCAGCAGGCCCGGGGAAGGCACACGCAGGAATTCACCCCCTTGGCCCCTCGGATGGGGAGAACAAAGAGGCTGCAGACTGTCTGCAAGGTATTGCCCCTCAGGAGGGGGCTGCAGGGCGTGTGTTTGCACACACATCGCTTCCTTTCACCATTCACAGAAAGGAGCACAACAGCATTTCATCCAGAAATTAATTCTTGGCTGGTTGGGAGCCCAGAATTTAACACATGCTCATATTTTGCTGTGGAGTTGTTTTAAATGACTGAAATGTAGCCCGACCACTGATTCCTGATATAAAGAGAAAGTTATTTGGTGGAAAGGAAGGAATTGCATATAAAGCTGAAAGAACAGATTATCTAATTTTCAGAGCCTTTGTTTGCTATTTTGTTCCCTCCATCGAGTTTCTGAAACTATTAATATCACCGAACCATTATAAAAACCTTCAGGCAAGTCTAACAGCAAATAATTAGAGAGCTACAATTAGATCTTAGACCGTGTATTTCAGAACATCATTTCAACAATGCATCTTGAACTATCAGTTTCGCTTCCTATATCCCATCAGCTTCACTTTCGGGTTCTCATGCTAGCTCATGCTTGTGGGTTAGGAGAAACATGGTTCTGCTGGAGAGGTTGCTGAATTAAAACCAGACTGAAAACCGGCGATGGTTTAAGCAGGGTTCTGCCGCCGGAAGGGTGGATCTCCCCCGGGAACACGGGGGACAGGGCACAGCAGAGCCGGTAGCCAGCGGCTCCGGGGCACTTGCCACCAGAGGGCAATGCAAATGCTCTGATCTGAGCAGGGGAAGATGCCCCAGCCCACCCAAACCGGGGCTCTTCTCACCCTGCCCTGCAGCAAGAACCCACCCCTGGCTCTCCAGCCTAAAGCCCATTGTGTAAATTAATAAGGTTATGAGAAAGATCTGCAAAAAGACTCTCCGTTGGAAAGGAAGTAACTAATGCAAGTAATGAAAAGCTCTGAAGGGGACTTCCACGCCAAAAAATCCCCTAAAATACGCAGCTCCAGCTATTAACTACCCAGTCAGCAGCATTTCAGAGAGTTTTGAGAGTTTCTCCACTTGAGAAAATAGATGAAAAGTTACCGTCTTCAGGTGTAGAATACCTAGATGCCTCCACCCCATCAAAACCCTTCTCCCCAATACCAAAAGAACGAGCATTACCATACACACCTACTGACTGCATTTTAATTCTCACCACTGAGTCTATGCAGCTCAAGAGCAGTGTTCGACTACTCAAAAGCCTTGCAAAACACCTGGTGCTTATTCTCCAAAGATATGAGATGATGAAACAAATAAACTACCATAGTTATTAACAACAAGAAGATTTGCACAGCACTTTGGAAATCCTGTGCTTTGTCCTTAACCACACCACAATAATGCACTAGGGCTAACTTCTGTAGGATTATTAAGCAACTTACAGCAATATTTCACTGCTGGCCCAGGGAAACATTCAGATTCCTGTTGGAGAACAGCTATGTTAAAAGCAGCAGGAGAAATGTTTCCTATCCAAATCAGATGATACACACCTCAAATATATCCAGAAATATTTAAATCCACCCAAGTTTCCAAACCTTCCTAGCAAAGGATTTTAGTAGATGGAAATAGGTCCCTTAAGCTCAACAGAAGGGCTTCTATCACAATTATTAACCAAGATATTGCTGACTGCCAGTTGCTGTGATGGCAGCTGATACAATACCCCATGTCAGCACTCTTGCTTGTGCCATGACAGAGCAGTGCCAAGAAAAAGGGCTCCACCCATGGCCCTCAGCTAAGATCAGGGCTGAAGCAGAGATAGCTCACTCATCACAATGAAAGCTGTGATTTGGTTTGCCTCTCTAGTCTGTTTTCTCATACAAAAAACCTCAAAGAAACAAAAAACCAACCAAAAATCAAATTAAAAAAAAAAAGAAAGAAGAGGGAGAGAAAGACTGAAAAATTTCAAACTCAGTTTGGACACTGCTCTGGTCCCCTTCAAACTATGAGGGGAAGAAGTGCACAGCTCATTTCAACACCAGTTTGGCCACACTCCCTCCAGCTCCAGTTCTAAAATGGAAACAAATCCTGTGGGTCTATTTTGCAGAGGCTTTTCCACAGAACTACTGTGCAGCTGAGTACACCAAGCACTTGGAAACCCTCAGATAAAATGATAATGTGCACCATATACTCAATGTGAAAAGCAAGGGAACAGGTAACTTTGGTTGAACCAAAGATACCAACAGTTATCAAGATTGATTTGTTCTAGTGTAGTGCCTGGAAACCTATCTGATTTGAGTAATCCCACTCTTGGGTCATTGCTTTTCCCAGGAAGAGAGGAGGCTGTTTCCCATCCCAGTGGTATAACAAGTTCCCAGTGCAATGGAGGGCATTGGATTAAAAGAAGCCCTGGAGTCAATCACTCCTGTCCTGGATATTAGACCTGCTGCAGCACAAACAAACAGCCTCTCCTCAGCTCAATCCCACCTGTAAGCAGGGAGCACAAATATTTCTGCACATTTCCTCCTGTACTATTAAGAAGAGAAACTATTTGAGATCTGCAGGGCTGTGCAATATGTACAATTTTAAGAAACTAAATTCAAGATTAATAAAGAAAAAAATTTCTTCTTCCAAGAAGAACAAAAACCGAAACCTCATGAGTGACACACACAGTCCTCCTGCACAGGTATTTCATGTTAAGCAGTTAGATAAACCCAGGAGCTGCCTGGACAGCTTCCAACACCACCTAAACACATAAGGAAAGCCTAAGGAAGACACTCCATTTCAATCAGTTGGGGAGGAGAAAAAACCAAACCAAACCCCCACAACGACACTCTTCCCCTCAAAAAACCCACCATTAAATGACCAACTCAAATCATACCACTGTTTCAAGCTTAAAAACTTGACTGCTCTGCCCACTTCACCAGAGCATCCCTTCCATCCCCAACAGCCCTATGGCCCATCTGGTGAACAATACACCACAGACGCTGAACAGAAGAAATCAATGCACATCAGTAATCTGCAAACACACACAGAATCACACTTGAAGAACAATCTGGCTTGTACACTGGAGGAGGCAGAAGAGTCTGTGCCATTTCACTGGGATGAGCTATTCCAGCAGGCACGCAGTGCCACATCTACACCCTTTAGGTTCACAGAAGCAGCACAATTAAGAGCCATACCCTGTACGGCTGCAGGTCACGTTTCACTGAGCCACAGTACTGTTGAACACAGCAGAACTTCATGTTCAAGTTAGAGTCCACATATGCAAGTATTTGTGGGCTCAGAGAATGAGACAAATTAACAAAAAGCAACGTGAGGGCAAGTTCCTGTCCACCCACAAGGGCTGTAAGCTTTGGAGTTGTCTTGTTTCCCCCAGATGTAACAGTTTTCTGTTTTAGCTAAACTTTGAGTTTTGCCCTTTGGTTAATTCATTTAACTCAGCAAGAAGTGTTTTTCAGCCAGGAGCAGGGTGTCTTTTAAAACAAGTACAGCGCAAAGCAGGAATGCCTGTAATTCCTGACTCCTACCACCTGCCACAGGTTCACGTGAAAGACCTTGTCTAATTCAAGGATTGTCAGAACGACAGTGCATCCCACTTCACAGAAATATTAAGGCTGGACACCCTACACTGTGTAAGTACTTCTAAATATTTTCCAGTGCATATAAAAATATTACCCCTGATTTCCCTAGAGCAGCATTTTAGGCTCTTAAAAAAAAATTCTAAATTGGGCTCTTGAAAAAAGTTTTACTTGCGTAGAAAGGAATGGTGTTTCTGAAAGTCAGATCATTTTAGTTTTTAGACTATAAAGCTTTTATGAAACAAAAAAATCCCTTTCAGAAACATAAAACACTTTCATTAGAGTATCTCGGCTATGCTCAGTTATTTTGAAAATTCAGACAGTTTAAAACAGGAAAGTCCAAGACTCACCCCCACTGCACACAGTCATTTCTTGACCCTGAGCTTGTGCTCAGCAATTTATTTGACATGTAATTTGAAAACATACAAACAAAAAAGAGAAGGCAGAAAAAAAACCCAGTAAAACATACAATATCATCTCTATGAAATGCATGAAATCACAAGACATTACAACTCCATGATCTTAAAAGAAATTGATTAATAACCCAAACACTCAGCTTCCTAAAACTGAAAGAGAAGCCAAGAGTTCTCCTATTACCAGCTGGACAACACAACATCAACAAAGATCTGAAGAGCCATAAAGCACAGACAAATAGGAAAAGCACCCCCACACGCTCCCAGGAGATGTAAACATAACTGAAGACAAAGACCTACATCAGAAAAACCAGGAAAAGATGCCAAGATCTTGGCAAGGCTTTTTTTTGCCTGATTTCAGTGGCTGAGAAGAACTGTAAGATCCCAGCTCGGACAGCTGCCCAGAAATCCTGTGTGCTGAGTTTGTACAACAATTCTCAAAATTTCGATAAAAAAATAAAAATAGAACCTTAAACATTAAGGGGAACCAATTAAAATACAAATGGGGAGCTGGGGAGGAGAAGCAGAGGCTGGAGAGGAAAACTCCAGTAGTTGATTAAAGCTGCCTTGTTTCTCAAACTCTTTTTTGGACAGTAACCATTGATGTTATCAGGCATCTCAGACATGCAGCATTTTATTGTGTTGAGAGGGCAGCTTAGGCTGGACAGGATATCTGTGTGTCATCCACAGTGAAAGGCTGCAGGCTCAGTAACCACCAAAGTATGGCCAAAGGGCACAAGGACAGTGAATAACCAGGGTCAGAATAGAACCAGGAATTGAAGTTAGCTCCCAAATTCATCATTATGCTCAATAAAATCCAAATGCATCATCTTTTAGACATGAAAGTAAAATACTCCAGCTAGGTAGCATTTTAGTCAGAACAAGAAATTCAGATAATCTGCAAGTTAAATAAGTCAAGCAGTTAAACACATAGGAAAAAAAAAAAAGAGAACGAGAAAAAAGAAAAAAAAAAAGCCACACACATAAACCCCCCCACGCCCACTCTTTGAAGCATGGTGCAACTATGGAATATAAGATTCATAAGAAGAGTTATAGGAGGGCAAAGGGCAGATTAAAACAAGTTACAGCAAGCAGAGGAAAAGGGTTACAAGGCAGCATCAGAGTCCTTATAGATTAAAAGGAAGATCTACTGGATTTTCTAATGTATTTGGTCATTTCTTCTGTCCAAATCAAGGAAGAAAACTCCTGGATGGTGTTCCCAAAAGCCTGGGCACCAAACAGCAGACTGAAAAGCTTTCAAGGTTGAGGGGGGAGTCAAGAGGACTGGATGCCAAATTCTGATTAGATCCCAACTGCAGAGAACAAAAGGAGGCAGGGTTTTGCCTCCCAACACTATTTTTTGTATGAGAGCAGCTCCTGGGCTGCACCAAGCTGGCATTGCCTGAGCCCAAGGATCTGTTGGGGTTCAGTGCAGCAGGATACACACAGCCAGGAGACCCCCCCCTACCCACCCTGCCACTGTAGTTCACATCAGAAACTGCTTCACATCACTACTGCAGCCTACTCAGAGGTGAGCAGGAACTTTATGTGGTGTTTTCCAAAGATGCCAGGCTGTGCATACATGAAACACAAAAGCTGGTCTTTGAGAGAGGGGGGTGTGAGTGTACACAGACACAACATGCATGCAAAGGCACTGCTTCTTCCACAGTGACTTCACTCCACCAGCTTTACAAACATCAAGAATATTTTCCCCAGCTATTTAAATCACTTTGCCACACATGCTGCACATGCAGGATTCCCAGTGGGCTCTCTGGCATAGAGCTTCCAATGTCTAACAGCAAAACTAAACTCAGTTTTCAGTACTTCCCTCCCTGTCCATTACTACTGACTGCAGCAAACACCAGGACACACAGTACCATGGCCACTTATGCAAGGCACAGCTTCAGATTTACACTGAGGAATTCAGCTGCACAGACCTTTCCCTGTGCAGACAGAAAGGTGTTCCAGATTTCTGAGTAAGAATATACCTACTAATTTCCATCTGACACCACATTAAACTCCCTACCCCTCCAACTTGAACATTCACAATTCCTTTCAGACACAAAACACAGTGCACTGACCAAGGCTCACCTCAACAACTTTCCCACTTTAGTATCAAGCAGCAGCTTGCTGTTTCCAAAGTCCTGGTGACACCTAGCCAGGGCACATTCTGGTTTCCTTTAAAAGAACTCCTTGCATACTTTCCTGCTGCTGAAAGAAGCAGGAGGGAGATTTACTCATCTATTCAGTTCTACTCAAACACCACCAGCACTCCTGAGGGAGCCAGTCCTTTGACTATGGATGAAATGCAGAATAGAACTGCAGCAGTGAGAAATCACAGTAAAGGCTTGCAGAGGCTACCGAGAATCTCAGAGACATAACTTAAATCTGCAGAATCCAAATTTTACAGAGCTCTTAGTCAGAAATTATTTTTTTTAGCCATCGCTCTCCAAAAAAGACTTTTGTGATTCCCAAAGACCCCATGACATTACCTAAAAAAGCGAAAACAAACAAGCAAAATGATTAAATACACTTTTCAGTCATTTCCCATCCAGAAGAGATCCAGTTGCTGACTCAACACTTCTGCTGGCATCCACCTATTCCTATTGTTCTGTTCCCCTTGGCTCCCGAGGCTCCAGCCCTGTGCATCATCCCCTGACACAGCTGGACCATGGCTCTGTGGCACAGGGATTTCTGCCTCAGCAGCACAGCCCAAAAGCCCAGCACCTCCTCCCCTCTCCCCAAAGTTGGCAAGATTCTTTTTATTTACTTCCTAGATGTGGATTAAAACTGAAAGATTCATATCTGCTGAGACACAATCCATCCCTTTCATTCCCAGACACTACCCCACCATAAAATATTTCCCCTTCCCTCCCTGAAATGGGCGTTTCCTCCCACTTTCTTGCCCTTGGTAAAAACATTCATCTTCTTGCCATCTTGAGGAAGTTGGACTCATCTCAAATTTCACCAGGTCCCCTTGTATACCACTTCCCAAAGTCCTTGGGGGGAAGTTTAATCCGGATCCAAACTCTGGAATCCCTCCCAAGAGGCTGCTGGGCTCCAATCAATGCATTAATTTTAAAGCATGCTCAGCCTTGCCACTTGGGTCCACTTCCAAAGTGAGCAGACAACTGAGCACAAGCCCAGAAATACATCACACCTCAAGCCATCCACTCAAGATACTAACACATGTCCTGATTAAAACACTGCTCCTTTAGCTGTTCCACTAAGACCCCAGGTGAAACAGCAGTGGCAAGGAATTTGCAAAAATACAAGATATTGTTGAGCATTCTTAGATCAACTCCTAGGTGACTCAATTCTAGTACAAATTAAATCTCCCATGTTTATGTTGCTTTCTTGTTCATGGGAGCTGATAACAATGGTCAGTAATTTCAAATAAAATCACCAAATTTAAATTCAAGTTTCCAAAGAGGATCCAAGTTCACTTTGCCAACACCAAGGACCTAAACCTTTCCTGTGTCTTATCTGAGACTTCCTGAACAGTTGTTCCTTACTGGGTTTGCTCCTTATATTAGTAGCCTGACAGAGGTAAAACCCCAATCACCTTAAATGTCATCCTGCTCTTTGTTCCTTGCCCCAGCAGCTAAGCTAACCCTGGACAGCCTCTCAGAGGCTCTCCTTCAGAAGAGAGCCAAGATTCTCACCCAGGACCAAGTGTGTTTATATGAAATAGTGCAGAGAAACATAGGGATGAACCTTTCTTGCCAGCAGCTCACAGCCAAACCATCACTTGCAAAGCCTTGTATGTTCTGGGCTGCTATACAAAAAGCTTTATGCCATGGTCTGCTCCTACTGAAAAGCAGCTCTTTAATCCATCTGACAATTACAGCCTCCTCTCCCAGCACAGCGAAGTTCTGATGGGAAGCTCTGGGAGACTGAAAACTGGAAGATTTCTCAGAAATCATTTAGTACCATAACTGAAGAAGACAAAAGAAAACAGGGAGATTTTTAAGAACAGCAAGTTTATTCATTGGAGAGACCCACCCGCATGCCTGACCATGGCTGAGCTCAAGTGTCACTCTAAAGATCACAGCCTTGGAGAGCTGACAGGGGACTGCAAGGATCATGGCACTGAGACAGCAGAGAATCCAGAAAACACGTGCAAGGGGAAAAAAAGTCGAACCTTAACACCCTTGGAGAGCAATTATTTTCCTCTTAACTCTACTTGATACCAAAAGTGACTTAATACTAATCCATGCCAAGTGGCACAAAGAGCTTTGAGCTCACTTCTCTGCTGGAGAGGATGGAGTGAGTGTTGCTGTTAGAGTACAAGAAGCTCCTCTCCTTTCTGATGATTTATGCAACCTAGCTTTAAAAGAGTTGCATTCATTTTATTGCCTACTCTGCACATTCTCAAGAGGCGTTGGAGGCAGTGCCAGAAAAATAACAGGGTTTAACAATGTCTAGCACAAATCCATCGGTGCAAGAGCTCCTTTCTGAAGCGTTTCCAGATTTTTTTTGCAGTGGGAACATTTTGTAAATAGAATTTAAAATTTGCCTTGAGCCAGACAACACCCGCTTTTATTCAGCCCTTCACGATAATGAAATAAGTAGTTTCTCCACTAGTTATAACTAATGCCTTCCAGAGGAAAAAGTGCAAAGCAGATGGTTTACACCCTCTCACATCCCACATCCACAACTTTCCTGTTGCAGATGCCATGTCTTCTTCATAGATCTACTGAAGCTTGTGTCTCACAGTAAACAGAGCTGCAACTAGAAATAAACCCTTCCACAGAGTTTATGCCTTCCACAAGGCATAACTTGACAAATGCAAACAAAAAGGTTGCCACCAGAAAGGAACTTTTTCTGCCTTGAGTTTCAGCCTTTCTGGTGTTTCTCTATGCCCAAGGAGAAAAAAAGAAAGCCATTTCACTCAACTTAAAGCCACTAGCTCGTTATTTAAAACAAAGCAGGTAAAAAGAAAGAAAAATAGCTCCTGAGGGAGCTAGGCAATAAAGCAACTGGGCTCATGTTGGAAGAAATCAGAAATCAGGTGTTGGTGACACTGTTGAAGATTCAAATCAGACCAATAAAAATAACTAGTCAAAACAGCAAATCTAGTCCCCAAGGAAAAAACATTACCAGACTATGGAGATTTATATATATACACACACATATATATGGATAATTTCATCCTGTCTCAACCAGGGTCAGCTTACAGCAAACAAAATGTATCATCTGTTGCAACCACTTCAAGACGTAAAACATCCTGACCACACTGCTGAGCTGCAATGGCAGCTCTTTTTCATCTCTCACAATGAAAAACTGTATTTTCATAGTAGAAAATATTTAGTTTTTTTCAGGTTTTTTTTGCCAAATGAAACAAGAAACTGAGAAGATCATCTGTCCCTGATTTCATAGTGCTTACTAATCTTTCTTTTGACCATGGAAAATTGTAAAACGGAGCTGCCATTTCCAATCTGATGTCAAGTGTAATTACATGACTGCACAAACCCCAGAGCATGTACGTAACTGAGCAGTACCAACACTTCACACGCAGCCAGACTGCCCTGATTTCTGCACAAGTACTGCACAGTTAAAGCAGTGCAGATGGTCAAATGTCAGCAGGTTTCATTTCTGTGCAATAAAGCACACATTTTATTCTTTCCAGGTTACAATCAGCTGAGGTTGACTGAGGCTGAGCAGGTTACAATCTGCTGAGGTCTCGTCCCTCCACCTAAACAAGGAGAGGATTTCTCCAGGCAAAATCCCCAACTCACTGCTCAACATGGGGGTCACATTGCCTGTACTACCACAACAAATTTTTGGTACCTTACAACAGAACAAAAGGCCATCCATGGCATAACAACCTGCTGCAGTGAGGGGGTGGATCTTTACTGGAAGCATACTCAACTCTTGCCCTTCCCTGTGTTTCTCCGGCAGCGCGATCCCCTTGTTTCAGCCAGGAGGGAGATGGGCACATGGCAAGAGGCAGGTCTCAGCTTCCCACTACCCATCTCTCTGGTCTACTTAACCCTCTTCCCTGCAAACCCAAACAGGGCAGTAGTATCCACTTAGTCTCTCCAAACAAAAGATCAACTCATTTCCAGCCTTAGGCTTTTCTACCTCAGATTAAACCTTTGCAACTGGAATGCAGCTTGAAAACCTCTTGGAAAGAAAACAATCTTGCAGAAGACCTTTGCAGCTCAAGGATAAGACATATACCTCTCAAGCCTGCACAGACGTCATCACAAAACCTTCAATCCCGTAAGTGCAATTACAGCAAAATCGAAGGATGAATGCACAAAGAAGTGTAACTGGAATTGCAGGGATACCATCAAGAAACACAACCTCCAATGCATCTCCCTATTTCTTGCTCCTAATGACAGACTGTGCCCAATCATGTGGGGTGCTGATACCATTTAAATAAAGAGAGGCCACTGGAAGGCATGGAACTCACATCTGAATCCTGCACAGCTCAGGAAGATATTTCCTTCCCCAGGGATTGGGAATTGCTTGCCTGCTCAGAGCCAGCAAAACTCCAAGACAGCATCACAAATAGGAAAGCAGGAGAGTGTCAGGTTCAGCCAAAGCCTTCTTCCTTGAGAAAAAAATTAGGCTTTATACAGCACCAATCCAAGTGTTTTCATCTTGGGGTAGGACAAGATATGGGGTTCAGAGGGTAACGCACAGATAATCCTTTCTTCCTGGCACCTCTGGGAAGGAAGCACGTGGGCTGCTCTTCTGGGCAGTGACCAGGCAGCATCCCTCAGAGATTGCTTCCTTTACCCCAGGTTTGGCTGAGGGCCACAGAGAAGGAGCAGCAAGAGGGAAAGAGCCTTTGTCAGACGCAGTCGTGACAACTATGCCATGTGGCAAAATGAGCCAAGGAAAGCCACAGCTTTGTCCTCTGCTAGTTCTCAGCCAAATCCAAACTGACAACAAGGATGATAAATGGACACACTTTTACTGCACACAAATGAAGACGATGCTCAAAATATCAGTTATAGCTCAAGTCCCAGACTCTTTAGCCTTAAACTAAGGTTTGCTGAACCAATATCCCAGATAGGTGCAAGAAATGCTTCTCTCACTGAGGAGGTCCAGCTCCCTCAGGACATCCTTCCAGGCCACCCCAGAGCCCCACATGCCCCACATGCCTGCTCCTACAAAGAAAGGACTCATACCCAGGGCACTGCAGCTCAAACACACACATCTGAATTATTACTTAGAAGCTAAGAGGGAAAAGAAAAACAAAACCAAAATCCACCCTTCTGAAGAGGCTATCTTAACCCTCAAAGATATTTGCAGTCATATGTATATAGCTCTTCTTAATTTTCAGCGTGAAGGAATGCTGCCAAAAACCCATAATGCAGTGCACAAGTTCTTTTAGTATAAAACTAGTTTCCCCCCCCACCCCCCTCCTCCCCTCCCAAAATGATGATAAAAATCTTAACGGAAAGAGATTCTTTAATTTGTCTCCCACAAAGAGCAGGAAGACCTTTGGGAAGGATGACGGATATAATCAAAAGTCATGGCACATATTTCTTATCAGTGTTTGAACAAGATGTGTTTATTCTTTTGGCAATGATTTAATTTGATTTTAGAAAGCACTCCAAACTCTGCATCATCACTCAGCCAAACTGCAGAGGAACCCAAAGTCCCTAAAGGGAATCTCTATTGCTCTCATCTTCCCTCACAAGGACACAGGAAAATTGGACAAGACCAGACAAACTTGCAGGTTTTCTCCTTCACACCCAATTTTGTGCATGCTTCCTCACAAACGTTTGTACACAACACAAAATTCCACATTTGGAGATGATGCAGGAAGACACAATGACATCCAAAGGGTTCCTATTCATCAGTACCTCATCATCCTATTAATAACCACCCAAAGTCTCTCTCCTTTTCACATCTCCTACTCATAAGTCCACAAGAACAGATCTCCAGGGTCATCAAGTCCAGTGCTCTACCAACAAAGAGCTTAATTGTCCTTACAGCTGACCCAGATCAAATGCTGGGATAGATTAAGCTGAAAAAGTGGTTCAAACAGGTTCCACCTCCAGCCTCTCAGGGCTGTGATGCACTTTAACACCCTTCTCCCCTCTCTCAGCTTTTCCCAAGCAGATTTGACCCATTTGGAAGGAACCCATCTGACCGTGGCGTTCGGCACCACGCTCACAGGCGCGGGTGGCCCAGGGCCGTGGGCGATGGCGTGAGCTCGCCGCCCTGACCACACAGCCTGCACTGGGGCTTGTGCAACGGCCCGTTCCCAGGATGGGAATGCATTCCCAGGGCCGAAGGCACCACGGAGCTCGGCATCTACCAGCACACAGCCAACATCCTGGGGTGGCTGGGCACAGCACCCCAGGAAACAGGCTCGGGATGAGAGAGGAATTCCTGCTCTTCAGCTTGAAACTTGATTTTAATATGGGGGAATTATTTCCTCCCCTTAAATAAGGTCCATTTCTAAATCCAGAAGCTAGTCCCTACTAAGTTTTTCATGAGTTGGGATGTCTGCCTTGTGACCAACCCAGCAACAGCTCTAAAATTTGAACTGCAATTACCAGTGACAAAGTGCTGCTTCTATTTGCACATTGAGAGCTTTTTATTTTTTTCTTCTTTTCTAAAGAATTCATGCCAAAGTCTACTTCTTGTTTGCAAGCTTAAGATGGGTGAGGCTCATCATCACCAATATATTTTAATTGAGCATTAACAAGTCTCCCTCTCTTTTGAGACAAGTCATTAGCGAAGCTGCTCTTCCTCAGAAACTAAGCCAAGTCAATGCTAATCGGGTTTTCCTTCCCCAGAGTACAATGCTTCACTGGATGAACAAAGTCAGTGCACCTTGTTCAAATCCAAGAGGGAGAGTGAGGGGAAGGGGGGAAAAAAAAAACAACAACAAAACAGAGCTGAAGCTTTTAAAAAACCTCCCCCGACAGCAACAGTGACGAGTGGCATTTAAACAGAGAGAGAACGCTCCTGAGCGCATCGCTTCTGACAGATGAGCCCAGCCAGTCAACCATAGGGACTCCACAGCCCCACCGCTGCTATTCAGCGAAAGCTGATCAGATAGCAGCAGACAAATAACACCAAGCAAACACTCCAAGAAGTGCTCTCTCCACATTTAACAGTTTATAATTAACCTAGGAAAACAACAAAAGTCACCCGTTTGGGTCTCCTGCATGGAGGCAGCAGAGGAACCAGGTGCACGCGGGGGTTTGGGCTCCCTGCAGACAGGGACGGGGAGAGCACGCTGGTTTCAGTTTACCTCTCGCTCTCCCCGAGACACAGACCCGCCATCCCAGGCGTGCAAGCCTCGAGTAAACCTTCAACAGACTTCTCCTCGCCACCTGTCTCACCTCCTAGCTATGCTCTCGGCCTTTCAATTTCTATTTTGTTTTCTCTTCCAAGTGGCTGAGGTTCTGTCTGCTTTGGGGCTCACACCCCGTGCCCTCCATTTGAAGCCTTTTCTTCAGGAATACACACACGCGCACACACACACACAGAGCTTTGGCTGCTTTGCCACTCTGGCAAGTGTCAACACAGCTGCTGTCTCTGCTGGAATGTAAACCAATATTGTCGTTAGATCTCCCTCAACCCCTGGTAACTTCCTCCAAGATTTGCACAGCGTGTGGCAATCCTCTCCACGGCCACCTTACAAAGCATCGACCCAAGCTGGTTAAAAGCAATTAAATAAATAATTTTAAAAAATGAAATCAAAGCTGCACCTGAAGTTTGCGTCCTGCTCAAGCCCATGAAGTGCAAAGGGCTGTAGAAAGTAAAATGCATCTATTGTACACACATTTATCCTCATATAGTATGCTTCTACAAACAGCCTGTGTAAAATACCTTGCTGCTGCAAGGTATGAGGCAAGGTATTAACAGCACTGAGTAAAAGAGGTGTTGGTGTGGACGCTAACGCAGTATTTGCAGCGGAGAACCTTTGTTTGCATATTATTTTGCTTTAAAAAGTAACCTAAGAAGGGATTTTTAACACATTTTTAGTTATTTCCTAGATACCATCCACTTGAAACCACAAGCAGTAATTTTGGCAATAAAAGACTCGTAAAAGAGTTATAATGCAGACAACACAGCTAGTATTCAGACTGCTACAGGAATGCAATCTGTGTGCATTGCCCGCCATAAAAACTGCCTTGCCTTGCTTCTCCAATGAAAGAAAATTATGTTGGCTGATCAGGCTTCCCAAACAAATTCACTGTCCCAAATGTAAAGATTTGAAGTTCACTCTCATTCAGCTATTTAGCCCAACAAACTCTGCTTTCCACTGTAAATTGCAGAAGTCTCACAAAAACAAGTGCATATTCCGCACCTAACTTCAGGGGTGAAGAAATTGCACATATTCACTAAAAATAAAAATACATTAGCGATAACACAGCTGAAACCTAGAGTCCTTACCTCGCTATACTGGGACTGGGCATTGTTTTCCAGGTACAACATGTTAGCAGTCAAATTGATCAACGCTGCTGTTCTTTCTTCTGGCTCCAGGATTTTGACAAACACCTCCCACCCCCTAGAAGACCCTAAAAATATGTGATGCTACTGTGGAGATAACAGGACTCAGAGTGTGCCTCTCTGCATAATTGAAGTTTCCCTTATATACCTAACTATAGGCAAGGAGGAGGAGGTGGGGCTCTCCTGCCTTACCTGTCCAATCTGTCAAAGTGCCACCTGGAGTCCTCCACTCCAATGGAGAGAGGCCTCTCCCAGCTCATTAAGTAGTTAGAATTCCTTATCACCAATCTCTAAAAAGCAAAGGGAAGGGAGGGGGGGTGGGGGGGATGGCCAAAAAAAGAGGAAAGAAAAAAAGAAAGACAGGCAGGGAAAAGAAAGGAAACAATAACTTTCCCCTGTCACTTTTCTACAAGTTTAGGAACTCAAGAGAGCCACAGAATTGCTCTAAAGGAGCTGCTCCAAGAAACCTCTCCTATTTATTTTCTACAAAGATTCCAGAGCTGTTTTTTTGTAGGCACAGGCTTTGCTGCTACCAAGAACCAAAACGTTCATGAAGGGATCGAGACGCAATGCTCCACACCTGTGGTACAGTAATGAAGCTGAGTATTTGGCTGCTGCTGTGTTCAGATTTGGGACAAAAGTCGCAAGGAGCTTTCTGAGAATCAATCACTGGTTCCATGCACCATAATCCAGCTACATTCTCTGTCACCTATGTGCTCCCATCCACACTCACAGCCAACAGGTCCTGTGTTTGCAGCTACATTTTTTCCCCTCCTCTGCAGTTGCTTCAAACTTGCATCATGATTAAAAAACAAGTAGAAAACCCCAACTCGTCCAAAGGGACTCATGGTGTTGAATTAATATATGGGAGAAGTTTTTGGGCGCAGCTCAGTAAAAACCACCTGGACAGGATGCCCACGGCAAACTTTTCAAAAGATAGGAAGATCACTTAGCCGAGATCTGCAGGAGAGATCCCTGCTGTGATTTTACTCTGGACAAGCAGACAAGCCCCCAGTCCTGTCCTGGTGTTCCCCGGGGAGCTCCCGGAGCGTGCCGGGGTGCGAGCTCAGCGCTGCGCAGGCGGCACCCCGAGCCCCCTGAGGATCCGCCGGGCGAGCGGGATGCACGGCAGAACAAAGGGCAGCTGCTCCCGAAGCGCCACCGAGCCAGGCGAAACAGAACACCTTCCCAAAGGGCTGGGGAGGGGGGAGAGAGGAAACCAAACATGCAGATCGGAGCGAGGCCCAGCCTAATGGCAGCGCTCCGAACTTTATTTGAGGACCTGCCCTCACGCAGGGCTCTGCCGAAATGCCAGCGCTGCCAGGGAACACCGAGCCTCCCGCTGCGGGCGGCGAACGACCGACCACAGGGGCTTTGCAGGGAGGGACAAGGGTCCCAGGCAGGGCTGCCACCCACACACAGCCTCAGCACCTCCCCTCTTCTGCCCCGGAGCTGCTGCTGCTCCTGCCACGCCTGGCCCCGGGCATCATTTAACCCCAGCTTCTTCGGGCACGCAGGGAGGGACTCGGCTCACGGGCACTGCAGGCTGTGCTGCTCATGGGGCTGGCGGCTCCTGGGCTGCCTTCCCGGCACATGGCAGCTCTGCAAATTAAAGGACACTGCAAGCTCACCAGCCTATTCCAGGCTGGAGAGGCCAGCACATTCCTAAGGCTGCCACTAATAAAACGGGGCAAAACCATCTTCAGGCAGGAAGCGAAACAAGAACAAACACAGAGCAGAGGATTACAGTGTCCCCCTCCGCTGCAGCAGCCGCTTGCCACAAGAACCAGGGGTCGGATGTAGCTCTCACCCTCCAAGCACAGCTCACTGGAGCTGCTGGGGGCAAGCAAAAGGTTGGAAGCATTTCCAGTGCACCTTCCCAGCTCCTCCTCACCGAGCACAGTGCAAGGAGGCACTTCCGAGAACAGGCTGCAGAGGAGCACTGAGCCCTCCCGCCCTACCACGGCCAGCAATATCCCAGCTCAGGTCGGGCCACCTGAGCGTCACACACACCTTCAGTGCTCCTGAGCTGCCAGCAAGAGCTGCCGAGCACACAGCCAGTTTCCCACAGCACAGGAACAACTCAACAGACCACTGCCACAGCCCCTTGCCCTCCTCTCCATCTTCCCAGCATCACCTTAGACCAGGGACTGTGCCCGATGCACTTATCTGATCTCACCGGGGATGGGCACAAGCCAAAAAGCCACACCAGTGCTAATCTGGAGATCCAGGTAAAGTCTGCAGGGAGCAGCAACAGCACCGTTAGCCAAACGGGGCACTTTGCAGCACCACTGCAAAGCTTACACAGAGCTGGACATGAAGCAAGAATTCATGTCACCCATGGATCTTCTATTGTCTAACAGTGAGGAAAAGTTATGCTGTGCTCAGATGACCATTTTGATCCCTAAGTATTGTCAAGTTTTTCATACTGGTCCATGAGTTCAAAAAGTATGGAGGGGAAGGAGACAGCAGGAGAAGGTATATACATAAATCTCCCAACCTCAGCAGGTCATTGTAAAATCCTCTTTCATAGCTATGCTCTGAAACTCAGAAGATCCTCCTTTTCCAGGTCATTAATGCAGGACTGTTGTGTGAGGTATCTGCCATCTTCTGCCCCACAGGTGGCTGGAGGTGGCTGTGGGTGAAGCAACACCCAGATACAGAGAGATACGTGGAAGTTTATCCAAAGAGATCTGCATGTCAAACACGAGGAGAGGTGTATATAGCATGAATAAATTGACATGTCAGCACAAATCCCTGCCCTCTGTACACACAGCCCCGACCTGGCTCAGTGTTTCAGATGCATTACCCTGTGCGGTCACCTTGAATCAGATGTTGGACAAGTGGCTTTTTGCAAATCTGTCATCCACCAGGGACACAAAAGAGGACACCACCACGCCAGCAGGGGTGGCAGGAGGTAACAGAGCAGGCACCAGACACTGTGCCCACCAATGCTGCAGCAGCCCAGGCACAGGTGTGTCCCTCTCCTCACCCCAGGGACCCAAACTTTGTTTCACTGGTTTCAGATCTAAATGCAGTCTCCTCCTAAGATGCTCTCCTGTCTCACAGGCTGGTGCCATGCCCTGGATGTTCACACTGGCACCAGTGGCACAAGTGAAAACCAAAGACTTGAACCTTTCTACCTTATCACGAAGAAAAAAAGCTCCCAGTCCCTCATTTGAGTGTCCTTTGCAGGTACAAAATTTTCATATAGACAAGCCTACAACAACCTAATGGCAGCCAGGCAGCATCTCTTTGGCGTTCTCAGAAGAAAACTTGATTTCCTGAAATATCATATGCTTAAATGGCTGAGTCATAAAAGCAAAAAGACACCCCCGCCCTCCTCACACTGCACACTCACTTTTCAGCTGTGGGACAGTGATAGTTATAATTTGTCTGAGCCTTCTGGACAGGTCTGCAAGGGAATCATCAACTGTAATGGTCTGAAGTCATGGCAAGACAATCTTTGTAAACAGAGATTATACCTTATCATACCAATTAGCCTAATCAGAAAAAGCAAACAGATTCAGGCAAAGGCCCTCCTTTCACACATTAATAAGAATGACTTCACACTGAAGGCGGATGAACAAGGTTTAACTCTACTTTTAGAGCCCAAGAAGCTCTCCCCCACCCAAAACAGAAAAAGAATAAAGTAGAAAACAAAGAAAACAAAGTGTCAAGAGAAAAGCCTGGCACTTAGTTCTGGATGCTTGGATTGAAATTAAAACAGTAGCTCAGCCTCAGGAAAGGAAGTCTTCTTAAAGTAATTTACCTCCAATACTGTAGGAAACTAAAAATAATAATTGCTAGTTAGATTTGAAAGTTTCAGCTGCAATTCTCCCAGGTCTGACTCAGATATTCTAGAAAGCTTCTGGCAATGCTTTGTGGCTCCTGCTGGTATGCCAAAGAACAAAATAAAATGCAAACAAGACCCCTAAGTTTCCAAAATGAGCTGTCAGCCAAGTCAAACTGCTGATTCAGAGTCTTTGTTTGAATGCCCTTTCTCCGTGCTCTAACATGGCTCATCCCAGCTCCTCTCACCAGTACCACGGGCAAAGCTCTCAATAACCCTCTCTGGTCGCAAGGTAAGTGCACAAAATTGTGACGATTAAAAATGTCATTACCACAACTGCAGTGTTAATTGGAGATTGTGTAACTTCTTGTAGAAGGGGGGTGTGTGTATGCACACCTGCCTGTTAGGCAGTTCATGCAGAATTTCCTGCAGATCAAATGAAAAAAATCTGCTCAGACCTCTCCATTTGTATAAAAATAGCATCTGGATCGACTGCGTCACCACAGACTGTGACATTCACTTAACTCAGAAATGTTTACAAATTAGGACTGAGATAACAGGAGGAGGAGGGAAAAAATAGAACACAGTTTTTGGTGGATTTTTTTTTTTCCTATTACTTCTGAATAACTGCTGAATGCTCGAAAAACAAGCGTCTGCCAATTGGCTTTGATAGTTTTTCCAGTGCAGATCTTACAGGGACAGATGTGTACTCTGCGATAGCAGGAAGCCAGGTTAAAGAGCCAAAAGAAAATACTTTAAAAAAAAAAAGCAAAAATCAACCTGCCTTCTTGAAAAGTCATACAGAGCTGATCTTAATTGCTCAAACCACAAGGAAGAGAGGGAAAAACAATGTGGTCCCTGAAACAGGGACTTTCCTCTTTTTTGTTTCTAATCTAACCATTTATGGCAAGACAGAACAAATAAAAAAGAGATGAGGTAGAAAAGGCAGCATCCTACTCGCTGCTGACTGGCTACAGCCTTGTGTGTATCCCAGCACCGCATGGAACTGCAGCTGATCCATACACAAGACAGGGACCACGCACCCCCAGCTCTCAGAGAAACCTCTCTGCTGCACTTGGGAGCACAAATTTGAACCTCCTGGTCCCTCACCACTGACCCAGGAACAGGTCTGAAGTCCAGAAATTTCTTTGAAATGCACTCAAACGCACAAACCTTCACATTAGAAGCATGCTCCATCTGCAAGTGTTTAGTACTGAGGATCAATCCCTTCTTCCAGGGACTCCTAACTTCATTTTTTTGCCAGCATTTTAAAAGGACAGGGTAAATAGCTGGACTTGCCAAAGGCAGGAGGAGAGCACAGCTCCTAGCTCTGCCCATGGTGCAGGTTGGCTTCTCCTTCCCAGGGAACATGCCCTCCCCAAGGCAATCCCTGTCACAACAGCCCTGCCCTCCGACCCTGGGTAAACATCTGCGCACGCTGCTTATTTGAGCTCCTACAGTCTCGTTATCTCCCCCAGAACACCCCTAGGGCTAATTAGAGAGTTAATGGCATCATGTCAAGAGATAACGCTACATGGTGGGGGAGCAGGGAGAGGGAAGGTGGAAAGGAATTGTGAAACAAAACCAGTTCCCTTCACAACCGCTGTGCAATATTGGTTTAGGAAGGGCTCACGCAGCCCCCAGGGCCTCTGCCCTCCGGCTGCCGAGCTCCACTTAATGAGAGAGAGCAAGACACTCCTCCAGAGAGATTCAGCTCTCCAGCCAAGGTGATGCAAGGTACCCACACCTTCCCCACTGTCTGCACAACCAAAAACCCTGTAACCCCATCAAGGGTCATTCCCACCGAAGTGCCAGCAGTGACTAACCTCCCACAGCTGGTGTACGACATAGGAGGCAGACAAAGCACACAGATCATTTAGCAAAAAGTGTTTCTGCTTATTCCTGGTGCACCTCTTATCTAATTTTCCCACTTTTACTGTACTCTAGTGATTCTTTTTGAAGGAATTTTTCTTTCACTATGAAAGCTTAGAGGTAAAACCATATGGACACATATCTTGGTAAGGCAGCACATAAGCTTAAAAAACTACCAGCCAGCAGATAATTTCACACTGATGAATGCAAACCCACAGGTCAGTAGACACTCATGCATGTAGATGTGTCCAGGGGACTCTGGGGGATCAAGCCAGGACTCTTTGGTTGCAGTAGCAACCCTCAACATTCAAACTGCATTTTTGCCTCATGAGGATCTTTGGATGCTCAGCACAGCATGACTGACCACCCCCAACACCCCATATTTATAAAATATTTTTTAAAAGTTAAGAGAGAGAAAGTTACACAAGAAAATTAATGAAAATTGCTCCTAATTGGCATAAACAGTCCCATCCCTCCATCTGGAGACAGGACAGGGTCATGGAACAATCCTGCACCCCTGAGACCAAGGATTTTAGCCAGGGAAAGGGAGAAGGAGATAGCAACCAATTACAGAGCTTTTGTTTTCACTTAGGGAAAGGAGCAACTGTTGACAGACCAGGGCTGTTCTTGCACAAGCAGATGAGGGGAAAGTCCCTTATCTTATATAAACTACAGACAGGTCTCGTGAAAAGCACAACTGTCTCTAAACGCACAACCACAGCCGCTCTTTCTATCCAGCCTCTGCTCTGCCGCCAACTCCCTCCCACCCAAGCTCTTTTACAATAATCCAGTATTTAAAACAAAGTTACCACTTTGCAATAATTCAAGAAGAGTCCTCTGAATGCCTGGTTACACCCTGACCCTGCAACCCATGGCCATTCACACTTCTCCTATTAAAACATCACTGTTATCCAATATTGCCCAGGTGCTTTGGAGTGCAACGCACTTCCCAGGGCAGGAAGCCTGGAAGCCTGTTTATGCCTTTTTTCCTATGAAGAAATGCTGCTGCAGTGCTGGTCTTCCCCAGAAGATTGATCACTTTTGCTACAGACTTGTTTAATTTTAATCCAGTCTGGACATCACCATGAGGTCCACCATACTCATCCATGCTCTCAAGGAGGAATAAAAGTGCTTCAGAGTACCTTTTTCTTCTATTTAAACAGGCTGGAGATAGAAGTCCACGCTTTTAAACTGACAGTTATATTTGTTACTGAAAACTCCTTTGAGCTTTCATTAATCTCTGCAAATTCAGCTGCTGATTAGAGAAGAGTTCAGTCAGCAGTGAGCAAACGAACCCAGGCCACAAACCACTCCTTAAATCTACACTTCACAAGAGACAGATTTAATTTTTTGTGACTGCCTGACAATTCATTCCCTCATTAATTTCAGTGCTATCAAATCAGTGACAGTGAAGTGGAAAGCAGATGGTAGAAATTCATTCAGTAGAAAACATTACCTAGTCCAGAAGTCTCCTCGTGAAATATTGGAGGGGAAAAATAATAGTCATTAAGAGGACTGTGGGCAGGAACTGCAGAACCACAAAGCAACATATACAGTGAGACTTAGGATGCCTAAGACTCTCTTCAAAGCAAGAATCCCAATTAATGCAAGAGAGAACTTTTAAAACAAAAGCTACACCCCACAGCTGGCTGCAGCACAGACACTTGGCTGTGCTGGACAAGGAAGGGGAACAGGACACTCCCCAGGCTGTGTCACTTCAGCCTGGAACGAGAAACCTCTCCCTGGCATGGTCAGCTCTGCAGCTTGAAACAGCACTGTGAGGTGCTTCCCATCCTCTACTCCCCTCACCCCACAAAAGGGGTACCATAAAGCTCCACACAGTTTTCATTTGGCTGGATATGGACAGCTCAATTCATCACCCTTCCAGCTAACAAGAGAAAAGGACCTTATTTTCCTTCTTCACACAATTTGGTTTATAATTAAAAAAAAAACCACCAAAACAAACGCACAACCCAACAAAAAATAACAACACAAAATAAACAAAATATCCAGAGGAAGGTGAATTTTGGGGAAAAAAAGAGAATCCTATCAACTAGATGGAAACAATGAGAAACAATGAAGTTCCCATCAAGACAGCATAAACCTTAAATTTGCTCCGGAGGAAAAAGTGCCTACAATCTATTGTTTCAAGATCAAGATGCCTTTTAATTAGGTGTTTGTGCAGACCTTTTAAAGATGTAAAATAAGCACTAACGCATTATTGCTCCCTACTTGCTCAAGGAGCACGTGTAGCACCATGGAAACCTCTGGAGGCAGGCCCAGCTGCTTGAGGAAGATGTTTTCTGAAGTGACTGCTTCTTTTGTTTGGAGGCATTTGCATATGGCAGAGGACTCCAGTTACCACACTCTTCCACATCAGGTGCTCATAGCACTAGAGTTGGGGAGTTAAAGCCACACCTCCTGAAACACCCCATTTCACTGTAACTCTCTTCCTGTAGGTTCATGCTTTTCAGCTTAAAATTAGTTTATTCCTTCCCCAGATGAATGTACAGCAAGATGCTGAAAGGGAAGAAATATTTAAAGGAATTTTAAATATGCTTCTAAAATGATAACACAGATCACCCATTAGTTTTCTTCAGTACCACTGAGAATCCTGGGAAGCGACATTAAAAACAAAACACTTGGCTTAAGGATACTACTCATCAACTGGTTGCATTCCTACAAGAAGGAATGTACCCATCCCTGGTCTGCAGCCAGAACTAGGACCAAATAGCAGAGAACAGGGAAATAGGGAAAATTATATTAAAGAAGCATAAGTATGTCTTTAGAGCCCTGCTACACACAAGACAAGGGAAGTCTTCAGACTGATTAAACTGAACATACAGATACATTCTTTACATCCATTTTTATCTGAAAGAACTGACCACTTCTAGATCTGGATCTGCAGCCCTAAATGTGATGATTAGATCATTTGGAGGGACCTACACAGGAGAAGATTAAACACAGCAGGCTTACAAAGCCAAGCCTAAATCAGGAGAGCTTCTGAGTTCAACTGCAAACAGGAGAGGTGCTGGAGGGAAGCTTCCAATAGAATAATGCCTTTGCTCATTATGGAAATGTCTTTGCATAATCTCAACTTTCTTTGCACAGCTATGGAACGAATAAATAACCACAAAGAAGAGAAACTTGGCAAGCCTCAAACTCTCTCAAACAAAAACCAGACAGTAATAAAAGCTTTGATCACATCCCTGTGCTGTACAAAGTCCTTCCTTCCTTCTCTGCTATGGTCAGTCCTGGAATACTTAGGCATGAAAACGGATGGCCACACAAGCCACTTTTCTGCATCTGCTTATCAAATCAGCCTCATCCTCCAGGTGCAAAACCATTTCCCAACAAAATGCAGGGCTGTGGCAGCTGCCAGAGCCCGTGGCAGCACACATCACGTGTTAGCCAGTCCCTGCACAGAGGCACCATTCCTGCACTGCTCACCACATCAGCTCCCCGCCCTGCTGTGGGCACACAGGGACATCCTTCCATCCCACAGTTCCACCACCCCATAACCAGCTTCCATCTGCTTCTTCAGCCATTACCTTGCAACAAGGGGAGTTCTCTTCTCCTGACCCAGAAAAACACTTTCAAGAAGCAATTAAAATAAACAAGAGTTCAGAGCCTGCAATTTTAATATTAAAGTGTTGGATAGAATGCAGCAGTCGTGCAGGACAGGAGGGGGGCAGCTTTTTGTGTCTGTCCGTCAGATGCACAGCTCATCCTGAAGCAAAGGTCCCATGTGATGGGGACCAGGAATTCTGTGCATGGCCATCAAATATGAATTACTGATTTACATGGTGCTAAGGCTGAGAGCATGCACAAGAGAGCCAGCAGCCACCTTGGGCCAGAACAGCTCCTCTACAGCTTGCTGGGCTGCAGCCTGGGAATGTATCCTGTACAAGGTGGTTTGGTGGCACTTTCAGGAGCCTACAGCAGATTAACTATGGGAAAGGTTGCTTGTTTCCATTGGGAAGCATCAGATACCAACTCTGAGATGTGTCATTGGTAAAAGGACTGAGGCTGAGAGCCTCAACACCTCCATTTCCTACACAAGATGCATCCAGTCTATCTACCCTACAGCCTACTGTTACCTCCACCTCTGTGCATAAAGGAGAACAGCAAAGTCACAGAGCTGAAGCTCTCAGTTTTAAAACTATGAAACACACGTTGCACTTCCAAAATTTCTGTAGCTACCAGTCTTGGGACACCCACAGCCCATGAAGCTGTACACCCAAACACAGCCCTACACACACCACCATCCCCAGGGTAGAAACCCACCCCACAGGCTGCTCAGCACTGCCTGATCAAGCCACACACAGCAAATCCCCACAATTATTTGCAGAAGATGAGGGAGAACAAATAAATTAAAAAAAAAAAAGGGAAAAAAAAAGGCAAGGAATTCTCTCTGCCTTTTATGGGGAGGGATGGATCCAGGTTAAGAAAACTCTGACCACGGCACTGTCTGGGGAGCAGGCATTCCGCTGAACTGGTTAGACAAGGGGCTGCGGGAGGACGGCTCGCTCCTTAGGGGCATGACAGGAAGGTATGTACAGGGGGAGGGGGATGAGCTGCTCCATCCCTGGAGACAGCACTCCAGCTCCTGCCAAGAGGGTCCCCGGAGCCCTGGCCACACTGCTGGGGTGGTGGTGGCAGAAGACTCACAGACTCTGCAAACCCCTCAAATAACTTTTACCAGGAGGCTCTTGCTGAAATCCTTAGCCCAAAGCAGCTCTGGGTCCAGACCAGCATCTCTTAGCAGCACTGAGTTTACAGGACTTCTGAGACATGGTAAGAGAAAGCAATTTTGCACCTGGTAGAGCAGGCTGACAGCACTAAGAGGGCTCCAGGACAATGCAGGGGTTATTGCACTGCCACACACCCACTCCTAGAGAGGGACCTCCAGATCCCTCCTCCCTGATGCCCCAGGGCATTTAACCAGTCAGACAAATATAAAATTGCTGGAACATTACCTGATTTTTAGCACTGCAGGACAGAGGCTTTGCAATCAGTATTCATCCTGAATGCAGGGAACTAGACATCACCCCATCACCCCACCACACCCCACAGCTGCTGGTCACATCCTTGATCAGAGGAGAGGCTGGGGACCACCTTCTTTGGTGCACTTAATGAATGGCAGGAGGCCCACAAGGACACACATGCAACTTACCTTCCTGGCCATCCGCAGCTCCTTCCCCCACCAGGGCCATGGCAGAAAGTGAGCATTCTCCACACCCACAGGGACCACCAGCCCTTCAATCCAGTTATGCAAAAAAGGCAGATCTTTGCTGGGGTTTCCCAGCCTGCCTGTGGTTCACACCAGGGGAAAGGAAAGGGCACAGCTGACAGCCAGGATGGGCCACTCAGGACATTGTGAAAGAGCCGGTCACAAGGCACACGGCTGGGGAAGGTTGCTGACTGTCTAATGTTATACCAGACCCAGAAACCTCCTCCTGCCCCCTTCAGATCTTTTCATCCCAAGCTAGTGCAGATCACCAGTTTCTCTTACCCCTTTCTTACACAGGCACAGAAGTTTATTTCTTCCTCAAAACAAGTGCATGAGAACTGCAAGGTCTCAGCAAGAGACAGGGCTACAGCCCAGACAAGAGGGGTTTCTGTGTCACCCAACCTTCTCCCCAGGGTTTCTCCCCAAAGAGCTGCATCTTCAAGGCAATGAGCACAACTGATGGGTGTTCAACAGGGCAGGACTCATGCTCATTTTCCAGCCCACTTGTGGGACAGTTTATTCAGGCCCTGCAGCTCCTTCCCCACTACTAGCTCTGTTGTGAACAGGCACTTGTACTCCCAAAAGTCAAATAATAAAAAATTTAAGAAAAAAAATCAATAAAAAAATCACAGGTTCCACCAACACAATTCTTAGGCTCAAGGATGGACACCGTTTAAGACTGCAAGTTTCATTTTTCAGCCATAAATTGCAAGAAGGTGCAAATCTTGTTTTAAAAGCTGATTGGAATTGCTTTAAAGTCCACACAAGGACAATTGCTTTAAATAAACCACTCTTAATTGCTCTGCACCCATTTAAATCTCACATGGTGATGCATTTTGGAGAAAAACTGGCCTTGCTCTTTTCCTAAGACAAATGTAATACTATAAAGCACTCTGCCTTGATCTCAGTGCTCATCTCCCAGGGCCCCTCTGTTTCTGCTGCATTCCTTTGTGTTTATCTGCCCTCTTCAACCCTTTGCTGCAATCAGCTGCGTGCAGCACCTCGTGTCTAGAAGTGACATGGCTGAGGTTACAGGAGAGACAGGTGCAAGAGAAGCTTGTGCCCCGAAGCCATCCAAAGGAAAAGAGAAGCTGGAGGGGAAGAGAGTTGTAAGGTATTTCAGATTAAAGCAAACACCTTGCCCCAGGCTACACATTCTCTGCCAATGAAAGCTGCAGCCGCTGTGAGCCCCAGAAACAGCAAAGCAAACACAGACTTCTCTGCAAGGGGAGTTGTCACCTGTCAGGGATGTTTGCAAATTTATAGGGAGGTGGTGGTGGTGGTAAGGGGAGTAAAAAGAGCTTTCCTCATTTTAAAAGACGGGCTGTTTGCACAGGTTTGCAGTGCATATTTTGCTTTGTGAAGGCTTTTGTCCAGCATTCAACTGAGAGAAGGTGCTGTCTTCCACTGAAGACAAACTGGAACATTTATTAATGTACATACATTAATGTACTCCGAGCTGCTGCCTTTACAGTAAGGGTGAGGATGGGATGGAATTTCCCCACTCCCCCTTCAGCTTGTCACATCAGTGAAAAACACTTCTTAAAAATAAGTCAGCCTGCAGCCTGGCCTCTCCAGAAATGCCTCCTGCAAGGCTGGGTTCAAACTCATCATCAGCAAGAAGTAATTGCATAGAGAAAGCTTCTTGTCCCCTTCCCAGGCAGCAGTGCTCAGAGAGAACAAGGGGAAGGGACTTTCCATTCATGTTTCACTGCACCACTGCGGGATGGGGAGACTGAACACTGAGTCTGAGGCCTTCAGTGAGCCCAACAGCCACTGCAAGGCTCTGCAGACAGCTTGGAGTGACAGGGGATGGGGAGGTGAGCTTGTGCTCAGTGCCACAAATCCAGATTTGAGCATGGAAGGAGAAAAGTTACTGCTAATGACCTTTAAACTGTTGGGAATTGTTTTTTAGGAGGACGTACTTCAAACAGACCCTTACAGTCCATTTTGAAAATCCGAATCCCCTGTAAAAATGGAGAATCTTTTGGACTATTGATGAGACACCATTTCACTGGAGCTGTGGTATAATGGTGGAAAAAGCCAAGACCTAGATGCTGATGGAAGGCTTGCACCTCATGCCCCACCAAATGCTGAATCAAAAGATAACCAGACATGACGTAGGTCACCTCTCTTTGTTCACTGGGATTAGTTCACCACATTGTCCAGGCACGTACCCGACCTCAAACTGGCTTTTTAACCCCTTGCAACCTTCATGGAAAGAGAAGAGCGCTGCAGCCTCCCCAGCAGTCACAGCAGTGCAGCACTGAGAGGTCAGACCTCCTGCCACCAGGGACTGCAACCAGAATGACCCAGGAGCTCCTTCCTTGCAAACACAATCCTCCAGGTCACAAACACTACCAGGATACAGACTGCCAACACACCTCTGAGCACATCAAAACTTGTGGTTGGTTAGCCAGGGAATTAAACAACAGTTTCTCAGGATGGAAACATATTGAGAAACAACAAGAAAATTTACAGATACCAACACAAATTTCAAACTACTTTACCCCAAAGTATACAAAACCCAGGAAGAACAGAAATAGGACATGAGCAACTCAAACTCCAGAAACACCTCCTGCTCCAGCCTGCAAGAAAAGCACCTGGCTTCTTCGGAAGAGCTATTGCTAAGAAAGAGCCAGTCTGTTAGTGCCAAAGGCAATGAACCAGCAAGTACCAGTGCCTCATCTGCATTCCAGTCTTGAGCCATATCCCTGAGACACCCATGGCCAAGACTCATTACAAACACTCTCTAGTCTGAAGAAACTGCAGGGGAAAAGGACCCAACCACGGTCTGAAAACAAGTTTTCATTCATATATGACCCTCAAGAGAAGAAAAACCAGTGAAGAACCTCTGGCCTTGGTCAGCAAAATTGCAATTGTACCCAGAAGCCAAATTATTTTAGCCCTGAGGTCAAACCAGCTCTAAGCAGGGAGAGTGCAGGGATGGTTGAGTAGCCTGTGCAAGAGGCTCCTCAGCTCTCCTGCCAGTTCAGCTGCCTCATCCCTCTCTCCTGCCACTGCTGCTGCAGAAGAGCAGGTGAGGAGCCAGCCAATGTGGGAAGATGGCCCTGGGGCAATGCAGCTGGAATAGCTGCTACAAAAAGTCCCCTTCTGCCCCCAAAGGTAAAGGAAGTTTCCCATTACTCACCCACATTGGGTCATTCAGCTCACTGTCCTGCACCCGGACACAATCCATGCTGATCTCAATTTTGTTTGTGGAGCCATCTTCAGATGGGCCATCAATGAAGTTTAAATCAATTGGCTGAACCGAGCATATTGGCCTGGAAAGAACACAGTAATGGAGTTAAAACTGGCCAAGTTCTGTTTTCCACCACCCCACCTTCCTCCCCTTCTCCTGTGCCCAGGACTTGGGCATTACCATGAGCCAGCCTCATGGCAAAGGCAGAATTACTGAGGAGCAGCCACCTCCTCACCACTGTACTACAGCAGCCCACAACAGGACGGGGCCCTGAGGGACATTTCACTCGCTCTGAGGCAAGAGGAGAGGAGTCAAATCACTCAAAGACAGAACTCATGGAGGATTTACAGCAGTGATTGTTTCAGCATCATCATGGCAAGTCAGCAATGGGAACAGAGTCAGCTTTCTTTCAGCCAATGGACCTGACAGGGTGAACTCTGAACCATCTTCACCTCCCCTCCCTCCCTGGCGTGGGCAAGGGGCAAACATGCAGCCTGGACACAGAGTGATGAGCCCATTTCCTGAGGGGAAATGCCAACCACGAGCCTCAGGAAGCAGCCAGCTGAGCCACCAGAGGCCTGGCAGAGAATCAGTGTCACTGCTGACCGCTGCACTTGGTCCCACAGCCTGGGTGTAGGACCCCTGGAGAGCTCCAGAGCTGCCAGTCACCACAGATTGACACATCCAATCATCACATCCATGTCTAATCAACAAGTACAGAAGATTCCAAACTCCTCAGCATCAACCCCCTGAGTAGCCTAATTATAGAGGCATCTTGTCCTAAAACACCTTCCATATGTTCCACATAAGGGATACTTACTGTTCCAGGAAGTCCCAGATATGCTGGATTACCTCTGGGCTGAGGAATTCCCTGGGCTGAGAGCTTTGGGACATGGCTGAGCGGTAGTAACTCTCCTTCCAGGAGAAGGGGCTCGGAGTTTCTACAAACCTTAAAAAACAAAAGAAAAAAAAAAAAAAAAAAAAAAAAAA